>LPNX011143859.1:5238-43890 GCA_001517045.1 Pseudotsuga menziesii
TCGTAATTTGAATGGGGATAAAACTCATTTGGTGAATTGGGAATTAATTTCTCTTCCTAATTGTTTAGGAGGATGGGGTATTAAAAATTTGTTTTGGTTTATCTCAAATTTAAGCCTTGAAAACCTTTGGAGAGGGATTTTTGTCTCTAGTGTATGGAGTGAGTTCTTAATTTCAAAATATTTGAGGAATGGTTTTGTTGTGGATTAGTTGAGAAAACAAAAAAAAAATTGGGTAATGCATCAAATTTCTAAAGGGGATTCATAAAATCTTATCCTTGGTTGGCATGGAAGAAATTACTTTCTGCTGAGGTGTATACCGTGAAGTGAATTGCTTGTGTATGCCATGGATCTTGCAGAAATTTAAGAAGTAATTCGAGACATATTCACCACCTTTTTTCGTCCTTAATGCTTTGATGTTGTATCCACTTTGCTTCTCCATGAGTGCCTTGAATTACTGAAAACATCCAAATGCATAAGATTTATTTTTTAGAAAATATAACCATGTTTTTCTTGTGAAGTCATTAATAAAAGTAAGAAAATAATTGCAGCCTCCCATTGATGATAATTTCATTGGGCCACAAATATCTGAGTACACAATCTCGAGTTGTGTGCGTGCTATGTAGGACTTTCGATTGGAAAAGTCTCTCTATGTTGCTTTCCAAAGATGTAGCCTTCACAAACTCTTTATGGTTTGTCAATCAATGTAAATCCTTTCACCATATTCTTCATTTGCAGTAGCTTCATCCCACCAAAATTCAGATGTCCAAATCTGAAATTCCATAGCCATGACTCATCCTGAACCTCTGATTGAAACACTACTTGAATTTCAACGATGTCTTTTTCTTCCTTGTCACAGTGCTTTTCTAATTCTTTGTTTTCCACCTTGAATGCAGCTCTTGAATTTACCTTTCCTTTCATGTCTGGAATTATCCTCAAAGGAAACAAGCGATTGCTTGTCACTGGTACTTTTCTTATTAGATGGTTACTTGGACATATGTCTTTAATCACACAGTGATTGTCTTCCATGTACATTGTAGACTCTGTAACCGTTTTGTATCAGTTGTCCAATGCTAAAAAAATTATGTTTCATACCTTCGACATGATAAACATCAGGCATAATCTTTCGCTCCCCCTATTCGGTTAGAATACCAACAGTTCCCTTTCCCAAAACAGTGACTTGGACATTATTTCCAAGTGTGACATCAGTTTGAATGGATTTTAAATTACCAGTCATATGATTGCTAAAACCTCAATCTAAATACCATATGTCACATGTAATTTATTTGAAAACATGCATTCAAGTGAGGATGCACATACTAACAACATTGTGCTCGACGAAGTGCTGGTGTTGCTCAACTTGTTTTTACCTTTCTTACCTTGGTCATACCTCTTCTTCCTGCATTAATATGCATAATGGAAAGTTTCTTATAGTAATTACGTTGTATTTTTTACTTATCAAACCTATGACCAGTTGGATGGTTGGGGTTCTGGTTCTGTCCTATACCAATGACATTCGTGGGATTGTTTCCGCGTCCTCCTCTACATCTGGAATTATATCTTCGTCTTCCTCTTCCACTCCCTATGGATGACTGTGTTGCAAATGCACCTTCTAATGATGTATTTGATCTACTGATTATGTGTTCATGATTGATGAGTGAGACTTGTAACTCATTAATGGTAGACTGTGAAAGGTCTTTGTTTTCTTCTAAGGTCGCGACCAATGATTCAAATCTTTGGGAAATACTTCTAAGAACTTTTTCAACAACCGTTTTTTCTTCTATGTTTTCTCCATGCGATTTTAGTTGATTTATCAATCCAATCACTTGAGTATAAAATGAGTCTAATGACTCTGTGTCTTTCATTGATAGAGATTCAAACTCTATTCTAAGAATCTGCAGTCTAGAAGTCTGTAGATTGTCCATGCTTTGATAGGAGATTTCCAATGTATCCCATGCCTGCTTAGTAGTATTTTATACTGCTACTCTTAGGAGTATGCTTTCATGCATGGCATAGTGTATGTAGAACAAAGCCTTTCCATCTTTCTTCCTATGTTCCCTAAGGGCATCCTTCTCAGCTTACGTGAGATTATTATATGTCGCTTGATTTGCTGGTTCTTTAAAACCATTTTGGACTATCTCCCATACATATTGACCTTTGAACAAAGATTTCATTGTTGGAGACCAATACTCTTAATTCTTTTCCAGAAAAATTGGAGTTTTAAACTGGCATGTGTGTACCATAAGTGGAAGCCATTTTTAATTTTATATTTTCCTTTTAAAGCAAGATTTCTTACCTAAACCTCCTTGTGATACCAGATCTTGGATAAATGAAGAGGAGGACTTTTTTTTTTAAACTTTTGGGGATTCCATACAATGCCTTTGGGAAAAACCACCTTTTATTTCGACCAAAATACTTACAACCAAAATTTTTGGGACATGATTTTACTGTGACGGATATTTATTGTGACCTAGACGTAGTGCGACAGATTTTTACTGCTACGGGAAAGTCTAGAGTTGTGTGCGTCAAACTTCACTTTTGGTCGAGACACTTTGAACAAACTTTTGACCCGCCACACTTTTTACCTCCACAGACACCCACTTGAAATCTATCGACTTTTACAGCCATAGGATTTACTTGCTACACACTTTTAGTTGCTACCAAATCCCACTTCTATGGGCCACTTTTAGTTGAACTTTATAAAAATAGATTTTTTAGTCTAAAGACTTATAATATGAAAAAAAAAATCACCGAGTGTAACAACATTTACTCAAGTAATTTTGGAGAAGATGTGCAACATAAATAATACATGCATTCAACTATAAACTATGGAATTATGTATATGAAATTTACAAGGAGCTTAGGCTCTCGACACTTTCCAAACACATAAACACATGAGCTTGAGCTCTCAACTCTTCTGAAAGTTGTTCTTTTTACTTCTTCTCTTTGTGCACACACACTGTTCTCTTCTCTATCGCATTGATTTACAATCTTCTTCTTTTACATCTGACTTACATTAAATATTGTAATAACTTTCTACCTAAAAACTTAAGTGCATAAATTTAATTCAACTATTTTATATATAGAGAGAGGTGAACTCTTCATCAGGTCAGAAACAATGTTCAAAATTGAACCCTTCCTAGCCCTTCCAAAGGGTTCTAGCCCTTCCCAGAAGTGTAAAGTTAAAATTGCCCTTCAAAAAAAATTTAAAATCTGAATTTTACCCTTCCAATTAAGAAGGGCATAATTTATATCAACATTTCAAAAGAAGGGCAACATTTTAAATTACCCATCTATATAAATTTCTCAATATGTTGAAATTCCTATGCTATAAAGTTCAACTCATCATTCAAAACATTGGAAATATGATAAATTATAATCACTTACTCACTCATGTCATGCACTCACTGCTTAGTTGTGCTAGATGGCCTGTTATCATTGATGACTACAAGGCACTAGCCATCGAGATTTGACTCTGACTCTCGAGTCACTTGGGGCTGCAATCTAAAGTGTGAAATTTTGTCAACAACTACGACAGCAACAAAAAATAACAACTACTAGTCTACTACTAGGCCCGAAAGGAGCTCAAAAATGTGTGTCTACTACCTATGTGAACCTCGCTACCAATGTCCACTCTTTTTTTGTCAAAATGAAATTTAAAATGATGGTTTGATAAGTCCTCCTCTACAAGACTTCATTTCTTGCATGAATATCATGGATGAACGAAAACCATAAATAACACTCAATGTCATGCAAAAACAAATAATGGCATGTAGCTAGGATCACAAACTGTGCAGAAGTCGATTTATGCATTGATATAGAGAAGTTTCATTGGGCACACAATATGGAGAAACAATGGTTATTAATAAAATTAAAAAAAAACAATTGTTAGCTCAAGAATAGCCTTCAATTTGATGGGTGGCACATGATCATGATGTAATCTCCCTTCGTCCTTCCAAACATTTGTGGTTTCACACAACATTTGTCCTTAGCACTACCAAAATACATATAAAAATTACTTTTCTTTAGATCCTCTTCTCTTTAAATCTTCCTCCCATGGTCATTACTAAAGATTATTATGCATGCACATCCTCACCTTATGATATGAATTGGCTCAAGGCGCAAAGACAACCATAAAAGATTAGTTATTGTATAGGGAAGCAAAATCCAACGAGATTGGACTTGGAGTCACTTGCAAAGAAAACTATGTAAATAAATATTCTCTTTCACTTGTAAAATAGTATGTCTTCTACAACACTTTTGTTTTTACATTTTAGTGCTTGTATAGGGAATCCAGAACCATGGACATGGCACTTGTAGACCACTGTAGAGAAAACTATGTAGACCAATACCCTCTTCCTCCTAGAACTTGCAAAATAGTATGTATTTTGTGACAATTTCACCATTCTCACTATGTAAACTACAAATCCTCAAGTAATTGAAGGTCTTAGCAGGATTATTGGGAAAGAAAAAAGGAAGAAAAATATCTTAGGGGTTAAAGTATCTTCTATTATTTCGGGATGGTTCAGTTAAAGAATGAGAGGTTTTTCATGGTATTATTAATCTCTTTTGTGAATCTTTGAGGATGGAAGTAAGTATTCATAAATATACTTTCCCGAAGAATAATATTGAGGAGGGCATTTTGAGGTAGGTCTTATCTATGTTTCCTTAAAACTCAAATCGAATTGATATTGGTTTTAAATATCTAGGGTACTTCTTAGAACTAAATACATATGCTAAGGAGGATTGGATTTGGTTGTTGAGGAAAGTGGAAAAGAGTATTGGAATTTGATGCTTTAGATAGCTCTCGTTAGGAGGTATAGTGACTCTAGTAAAATTTGTAGTGGAGAGTATCCCAATGTATTGGTTATCTCTAGCCAAAGTCCTTGTCTCCATTCTACATGGTTTGAGAAAGAGGATGATGCAATTTATTTGGGTTAGTAATTTGAATGGGGATAAAACTCATTTGGTGAATTAGCAATTAATTTCTCTTCCTAATTGTGTAGGAGGATGGGGTATTAAAAATTTGTTTTGATTTAGCTCAACTTTAAGCCTTAAAAACCTTTGGAGAGGGATTTTTGTCTCTAGTGTATGGAGTGAGTTCTTAATTTCAAAATATTTGAGGAATGATTATGTTGTGGATTAGTTGAGAAAACAAAAAAAAATTTGGGTAATGCATCAAATTTCTAAAGGGGCTTCATAAAATCTTATCCTTGGTTGGGTTCTTGGTTGGCATGGAAGATTGGGAATGGAAATAATGTTCAGATTGGTATTTATCCTTTTATGTGCGGGGATAAATTTTATAAGTTGTCCAATGGTCTAATCACATATCTTTTAGTGCATGGTATCAAATTTCTTTCTCATGTGACGAATACAGTCTATGGTTCTTCTAGTTATTGGTTATGAGTCTTAGGGGTGAACATGTTGTGGAATGAAATTCATACATTTGTGGAAAGAATCACTCGAGTATTCATATTGGTAGAGAAAGAGGATGCAATTATATGGATCCAAAACAAAACATAATGTCAAGTTATAGCCAAAATTGCTTATAATTCCATTGCTTCTTCATCTGTGATCTCTGTTGGTAAGTGGTGTAATGACAAGCGATGGAAATGGAATATGACACTTAAATTGAAATGTTTTACATGGATAAGTTTGGAAAATATAATTATGAACTAAAATAACCTCATTAAAAGGGGTGGATGTGAACCAAGTATTTGTTGTCTTTTTTCTAAGGAGGTAGAGATTATGAACCACATTTTTGTTCAATGTTGTTATGCTCTAAAACTGTTGGAAGGAAGTTCTGTCTAGTTTTCTCTTGGAAAAATCTCAAGGTAATGTTTCCTTTTAACATAGTTTAGAGACATGGTATAAAAATGATTTCCAAAATAAGGAATTACCAATATTTATTAACTACGGTATTTGGAAATCCTGCAATTCTATCATCTTTGAGAATCAATCTCAAAATATTTCAATTATTAGCTAAAAGAATATGGGTTATTTTAAAGAATTTTTTAAGGAAGCAAAATAAAAGGAGTCCAGAATTCTGTCTAGGCCTTGTATATTAGAGGAATTTCTTGTGGGGTACATTGATGGAGCATCTAAAATGGTTTATGTGGGTATGGATTGGTTTTGATACTTGATAGTAGGAATTGCTTTCATTTGTGGATGGGATGTGGTCTTGGAACTAACACATGAGATGAATTTTTGGTGTTGTGGGGTTTACTTTTTTCTTTTGCATCTAACGAGAACTATTTGTCTCTATAGGTTCTGGGACATTCCATAATTATTATTGACTGGGATGAAGGAAAATCTCTCCTCCAAGTGACAGTGTTGGAACAGTCACTGTTCTAGATTGGGAGAACTTTAACATTCTTGTAGTTTTCTTTTCTACATGCATATTTATAGATAGTTTAATTCTATGTCATATAGGATTTCTAAGAGGGTTATTGGATCTCTCGAGAGTATTTTAATTTTTGAAGAATTAGTGGATAATTCTAAAGTGGCTAGTGGTTCAATCAAAGAATACTAAGACGTCTGTGTATTTTCTAGAATAGTATGGGCATAGGAGTAATTTTCTTGTTGGTAAAGTATATTTAGAAGGCTATAATTTTGATATGAGTGGCTTGCGGTTGAATTTAAATGACCAGTTGTCTTAGCAGTGTTATGGTGAGAGTTGGCATATAGGAACTGTCTATCAGATTTCAAAAATAATATGTATTGTATAAGTTGTCTTTGATTTTGAAGGAATATCAAGTAACCGGTTTTTTCCTATGAAAAAAGTTAAGAAATATGGTAATATTGTTTTAAAATTATTCCATATTATTGTAGCAACTTGATCAAGTATATAAAATATGCAATTGTGCACAAGAAGTAAATAGTTAATCCATTGCATGCTTTTACAAGTATAAAGGTAATGTAGCTTTGGATGTGGCCAACTTCATGTCTTGCTTCTTTTAACTTCTAGCCTTACAACTTCAATATAAATACTTCATTCATATTATGATAAAAAGTAATAAAAATTAATAACACAGAGAATAGAAGAACTAAGCCATAAGAACAAAGAGCATGATCCATGGAACTGTTTTTTTTAAGATTTAACATAGAACTATTCATTAATTTCATCTATGAGTACAAGCTACATAGTAGCTTACTCTTACCAACTTGCTAATATTATCCTATAATTTCTTTATCATTTCTTCTCCAACTCATGAATTATCATATCATGGGAGGCAAGACACCCAAAAAAAAATTAAAGGAAGAGCAATGCTTTCTTGAATAACACATTAATAAAAATGTAGGCTATAGGAAAGGACTTACTACCTTGCAATGCTTTTTATTAACCAAATATAAACAAATGCAAAGTAGCATAAAAAAACAAATTACCAATTTTCCACTTTAAGAAAAAATACCATGTCCACTATAAATTGAGTTTAGCAAAACATAACTCGATATATATATATATGTGTGTGTGTGTGTGTGTGTGTGTGTGTGTGTGTGTGTGTGTGTGTGTGTGTGTGTGTGGTGAGAAACAAGGTAAAATGTGTATCTTAAAGGAAATATATTTTAAAACAAATCTATGAGGCAAATGGTAGGGGGTTGATTATAAAAGTAAATGGTTTGTCCTTGATCATCTAGCTTAGAAAGGAGAGATTGTGTCTCTATTTCTTGAGTATTCTAAATCATAATTTTAATGGAAAACCTATTGACTTGTTGTATTTATTTATTAGATCCAAAACAATGAAGTTACCCTTCTAGGAATTTATTCACAATATTAGTTTCCCCATTAGATTGAGGATGGTAAGATTAGTTATTAGCCAATTGTGTGCCCAAACAAGAAAATGTTTCCTTCCAAAAATTACCAGTGGAAATTGGATCTCTATCACTCATAATAATATTGGGGTGATTCCATGTAGTTTCTTAACTCTTTCCATGAATTGTTTCTATACTTGCTTTACGAGGATGAGGAAGAGAGCATAAATGTGCATACTTTGTGAGTGAATCGACTACTACTATGATGAAATTCTTTCATTCTGACTTTGGTAAGCCTATGATAAAATCCATTAAGAATTGTTTATGGCATTGACTTGATATGGATAATGGTTGTAGAAGACTTGGTGTATTGATTGTCTCTCCTTTGTTATATTAGAAAATCAAACATTTTTTGAAAAAAATTGGTACATTAGTTTTAAGGCCTTCCCCAAAAAAATTATTCTTGATCCCGTGATAAGTTTTCAAGAACCCTAAATGTCCTCCTATAGAAGCATGTAATTCCAAAAACACCTTTCGTTTGAGTTGAAAATTCTTACATAAATATAGGTGATTATGATAACATATAGAATAATTCTTCCACACAAATTTATTTAATTAGGGTCCTCTTGTAGTTGTTGAATTATCTTGCACGCCTTCTTATCCTTTTCCATGTTGTCCTTGCTTCTTCCACCCAATAAACTCGCATAATATAAATAACATAGATTAATCCCTCCATGTCATATTCTTTTCTTGAAAGTGCATCTTCCACCACATTCTATTTTCCTTTTTTGATAGATAATTGAAAAGTCAAAACCTAGCATCCTTGTAACCCATTTTTGTTTCTCTTCAAGGGGGAAAACTCCTTATAACACATTCAATTCTTTACTAATTTTGGAACCATTTTAATGGTGCCCTAGATTTCATTTCCAACTATATGGAACTAAGACACCTTGGAGTGTCACATTAATGAAAAACCTATTGCAAGTGGTTGCAAGGGCCACTTCCAACAAATGTGCCAAACTACTACTCCAACAACATCCTATTTAAAATACACTAGGTCATATGAATTAATTGAAAAGACATGATACCTATTGCTAAAATACATCAAAGGGGAACACACAAACCATTTCTAAGTTATCACCTTGTCAATAATATTTTAATCATCAAGATTCCTTGGAAATATTCTTCCCAAGTGCACCCAAGGAGTGCTTGGAATATTCCTTGATCACTTCATACCAAGGTCCAGAAGCCTCTTCTTTCTCAACTTAGTATATTTCCAAGTCTAAACCATGTGGATTGAACATTCACAACACTAGTACAAAATGAGAGATAAGTGACCAGGAGACGAAAAAATTTGATCACCATGGGGTTTTCAAGGGATAAATGACCGAAATTGAGAAATTTTAAGTGATCTAACTAAAAATGACCAAGATAAATGACCAATCCATTCATGGGACAAGAAATAAACTAAAAATGACCAAGATAAATGACCAATTTGGTCATGGGATAAGAACTAAACTAAAAATGACCACATAGAAATTGGTTATTTTTAGTGGTGTCACTCTGATAATGAAAAATTGAAATTTTGACAATGAATTTGTACAATTTACTAAATTTTTACACTGCAGATGGATTCAGAGACTCAAGCTAGTTTCTAAACATGATTCCATAGGAAAACCTGCTAAACTTTTTTGCAAGAGCCTTTCATTTGTACCGTCACATCTAATTCGACGTGCTTATCATGGTCATATCTTTTTTCACCATTTTTTCTTTCATATTATCCCTTTGACATATCCTCTAAGTTGCATCCTAGTACAATCTCAATTACAATGTGTTTTTTAATGAATCGACACTATAGACAAAGGGAATATTATATTTATCTTCCCTTTTAACTCAAGTCCTTTGCAATAAAATGACACAATTTCAATCACACCAATGATGCAACATGTTAACCTTGAAAATTTTGGTATGCCACTTTACATGTGACCTAACATTAACATATGGAAATGATTTTAGGTTCCAACTTTTATTTGTTTCCTAAGTTTATTACTTAATGTACATGAGATGCATAATGTCGACACATGTTATTTTTGAGTGGTCTATGTCATTGTTAGTAGGATTTTTTGTCCTACCCTTGATTTTTAGAGTACATGATAAACATAAAACATGGGTAAATAGGTCTATTGTTATCTTTTAATTGGAAATTAAACTCCTTAATAAAAACATATCTTTTAATTGAAAATTAAAATTTCACAATTTCAATTACATCATTCATGCAACATGTTGACCTTGCAAAATTTTGTATGTTGTGTTATGTGTGGCCTGACATTAACCTTTGAAAAAGATTCTAGGTTCCACTGTTTGTTTCTTTATTAAGTTTATCACTTAATGTAGTTCAAGTGCATAATGTTGGCACATGTTACTTTTGAATTGTTTATGTCACTCTTAGTAGGTTGTTTTGTTTCACCCTGCATTTTCAATGCACATGATCAACTAAAAACATGGATAAATGAGTTATTGTTATATTTTAATTGGAAATTATACTTATTAATGAAAACATATCGTTTAAATGAATATTTAATTCATTGATAAAAAAATTATTATTGAAAGGTATTTTTTTAATTATAACATCACTCTTGGAGGGTTATTTTTCACTAAAACGTTGTCTAGCGCGGGAGATAAAAGTTCAAAACATAAAAAAGAATTAGTTGGAAGGGAAAAATATGAAATGAAATTACAAAAAAAATAAGTAGAAAGGGAAAAATATGAAATGAAATTCCAAATATGAGGGTGAGGCTTGTCTTTCTCTACTCCTGCAAGAAAACATAGTTCTTGGCTCCTTTGTGTATGCAAGAAAACATAGTTCTTGTTGTTGTCCATTGCAGAAGGCTGCGAGCTACCATGCCAAGCGTATTTTGAATTGAATAAATTACTCATCTTTGAGTAGGTTTTCAGAACTCAAGATCTTGATTAGATAGGGTTTGTAGTTTTTGTGCAAAATTGGGGAAGAATATGATGTTTTATCACATAGAGACTCGATACTAGGGTTTTAGTAGAATTAAATGCGTGATTCATCATGACAGTAGGGATTTCATCATATATGAGAAAGACAAAAGCTGCTTTGTATGGTGTATTTAAAAGGGAAAGGTCATGGATTCCCAAGATGGATAAATCATCTACCATTTTGAGAGACTATTATATGTCGGATTAGAGATGCAGGTTTTGTTATGATTGCGAGTCACAGTTTACGATATTCAATCAGCCACACCATTGTCGAATTTGCGGCCAGGTTTTTTGCAGGAGGTGTATAGTGAATATAATTCTTTCTTATGTGTCGATGGTTGGAAGTATGATCATGAAAAGGGGGAGCGTATTAGGGTTTGAAACTATTGTTTCAAAATATAGTAAAGGTAGGTGGGAAGCAGAGGGAATGTGGATCCAAAGCATAAAGAAGTAGAGGACAAAGGGAATAAGCCTTCCATAGGCTTCTTAGGAAACATAGATATAGGCAGGTGCAAATACAAAACCACTAGATAAATATTGAGTCGCCTGGGTTTAATCAATAGTTGAACCAATAGCATAGTACCAATTATTCTCGCTCATTTGGTATAGATACTGGATCAAGGTCAACAACTGAAAGGGATGCCAAGAGAGTTGTTGGTTCAACTGGTTATTATTAAACTTCAATTGCTTATGGGTTAATTAGTTTCAAAATACAAGAGAAATAGTTGATAGCTTTGCAATATTATGGGATTCAATTATTATCTCCAGGGATCCGTCCTTTTCCTTCTGTTACAAGTTTATCCAGTGGTAAGTCAAGCATCAGCGATAGCGACGTTAAGGTCTTTGGCGCTATGAATTTTTCAATCGTGCCTTATCATCACATCACTTGCATTTTTTCTCTTAGTAATCCATCTCAAGGTGCTGATGGATTTGGGTGAATGCCTGATAAGGTTCACATCCCTTGAGATTGTTTATCCCCATTTCTCATTCCATTACTATTTTTCTTATTCGGTTACTATTTACTTTTCCCATTTCTGGTAACATATGTCAACTTCTTGTACTCTTCATATGATGATGATATTTGTGGCAATTCATTGATTGGTAAATATTGTGGTAATTATTAAAAAGCAAATGCCTCAAATCTTGCTTATAGCAGATTGGTGGACATTATTTTTTGGATGATGTATTGTTGAGAACTCTTTGGAGACTCAATTGATGCATTTTTTCCATTCGTGTTTTGTAGGAGTGATGATGAGGATGATGACTGTAGTAATATGTGTGATAAGATGTGTGAGTATCCTAAATGGAATATTTCTAGACAAACATAAGAATACTTTCACAACAACTTTAATTTAGCTCATGATACTGGAAATAATTTCAATGAGATTCATCCTATGGGTTATAAATCCTAAAATTCCCTGCACTCAGGGATTCTGGAAACAGGGCTGAGTTGTAAAACCAAAAACTCCGATGAGCATGTTGAGGGAATGACTCAATTCCTATTGTTTCAGATTCATTAATTTTGTTGGAGATGTTGTTGAAAATATGCCATCTGGAGCTAGTGGAGAAGGAATGAAAATTTTTTCTGACTCTCAAATTCCTATTGATTCATTACCTTCTTTTGGTTCTACTCTAAATTTAATGTCATATATAGTATGAAACCAATCAGAATCTACTTCATAATCATTTCTAAAAAAAAAAAAATATAGCTAATCTTTCTATAGAAAGGATAGAAAGTTGTCTTGAAGAATTATTTTCTAGTGTTCAAGAGTCCCTAGATTCTTCAGTGAACAATGCCAATAGTGCCTTGAAGGATACTTACAGTAATATTAATGCATCCATTTTGAAATCCACAAAGAATATGACAGATTCATTTGAGAATGCAATTTCTGGCATTCTTACCATCGGCGATAACTATGGAGGATTTGCACGAAATAATTCAATTGACTTGACTATCCCTTTTCAGATGGGACTCACCATCAAACAACACTATAAAAATGGTTTTGATGATCATAGAAGATTCTGCAGTCTCTATGTTAGGAATAGTAGTGAATTTGGTGACAGATGTTTATAGCTTTACAAAGGCTTTGCTTCCTACTGAGGTATAATCTGTATTAGATGTTTCCAAAGAGAAGGCATAAAAATCATTAATCCACTTGGGTTGTCTATTCAGCAGGTAATTAAGATGCTTTCCTACTTGTGATTTATTTTCAAAATGATTTGCGAGAGAAAATTTATCATATGAATCTATTTATACAGTTTTTTAAAAATATTTGTCTTGGAAGTATGCAAACTAATTTTTGAAAAGATGCATTATAACATTGTTTTACATTTATCTGCACAACTAGAAGGTGAACACCATCATCCTGATGCTAACTAGGACTTGAATATTTTGTTACAGATTAATGATGTAATTACAGATATTGAAAAAACAGTAGGTGTGAATCCTGAGAATCCAATTATTCCAGCCATAGTGTTTGTTGGTGATATTGTTTTTGTAGGTATTGGGCTAGGAGAAGTGTGCAAGGAAGAATCCAACGCGTAAGCGCAAGAGGAGAAAAGAGTGTGTGATAGAGGAAAAACAAGTAAAGGAAGAAGCGTAAGCACATAGCAGAGGAATCTGCGACAAGGATCGCAACGACAAGGAAAGGTGGATCCGAGTCGGTGGAAGAGGTAGGTAGAAGAGTTAAAGAGGAACAGGTAAAAGTCAAGGAAGAACACAGAAGGATAAACTGATGAAAGGAGAAAGGACGATTTTGTGGCGATTAATGACATGTACAGATAGGATGAAAAACATTTTCGCATCTAGTTAAGGCTGTGGTTAATGTAATCCAAGAATTTTGTAGCTAAGTGTGGCCTGACATTAATGTAATAGAAGATATTTTGTAGCTACTTGAGTCTGTAATATCTGAGTTGTACTCAGTCGACCTTGCGTGGTCTAGTAAATACTATAAATAGGAGGAACCCACTCTATATAAGGGTTAGAGATTTCATTAGACTTGGTTAGATTCAGTTTAGTACTTCATAGAGTTAGCAAGAAAAATTTTCTAGCTCATTGTTGGGTCAGAAGAGGAGTCTAGTAGAATTAGAAGGTTGTTGAACCACAGACCTATAGTTGGGTGCACAGATAGTAAAGTACAAGAGTCGATCTAGGTTGTGTGCAGATCTGTAGGAGTAGATAGAAGCAATAATACAGAGACATTAGAGAAAGAAGAGTGGAGAAAAAGACATATCTTAAGAATAGTCTGTAAATCGTAGACTGCAAGGTGCTACATATATTTCTCATGCCATATGAAGAGCACCTTGGTGTTTTTTCACATATGGGTTTCTACGTTATTTCCTATGTTGATATATGTTGAATGTTGAAGGTTTATGTGGATGTTTTCTTACTTTGTATTGTTTATAGTTACTGTTGAATGTATGTTGCGATATTACCAATCCATAAATGAATGAATGAATGTTTAAAGCATTGTCGACACGTTATGTATTATTTCATGGGTAACTTGCTAAGTTGCAATATAAGTCACATTCTGTTCATGAGAAGTAAGGAATCAGCTACACTGCATAGTTGCGCTAGTTGTTAAGTGGTTGAGGACAAGGTTATGTCACATGTCAGTTGTGGCACACAATTGCACCTTTGTCACACAGTAATGGACTCCATCCCTCCATCTCGGTCGAGTGGATTGGACGTGCGCCAAGGGACTATAATCACTCACCAACTGTGAAAACATGGTTCTGGAGGTTACACATTAAGATATCTCGGGTGAGATTGCACCTGCCTCATGGGTGTTGCCGACTGAGCTTGCTCTGTCGAGCCGATGTCTTGTGGTGTTTTGTTGGTATTGTGTTTTTCTTAAACCCTGGGTCGAGAAAAGAAGGAAGACTAGGCCAACAAATGGTTATGTTGCCAGGACCATTAATCGTTTGAGTCAAGGGAAATGTTGTGGCATCTGATAAAGAAGGAAATAGAGGATTGGTTGGATTCTAAGACGCTAACATTTGTGCAAGAAGAGATCACAGGATCACAATTGACTACAGAGAACTAGTTAGACCGATACATATATTATGATATTCATGAGATATTCTTTGCATAGTTTTCGATTGTGCTATATGAGTGGTTTTCAATACTGGTGACTAGGCAGACAAATTCCCAAGGAAGAGAAGGAGTCGAGTGGAGTGATTAGTTGATTCACGAGATAACTAACATAAGTAACACCATATCTAGAGCTGTTGATTTTGGGTCGATAGTATTTTGCAAGTATATATTACCAAGTTTGCAGTAGACATTATAACCTCATATAGTGAGGCTGAAATAAATTTTTTCCAAGGACCACGAAGAAGGTATTTGTTATCTATCAGCACATAGATATAGATGCTAGTTTATGAGAAGGAATCTTATAGTTGAGTAGGTGAGCCGCATATCCAAGGAGAGGGGATATGTCATGGAAAATCTGCAAAGAAAATGGGAAATGGTGAGTTGAGATGTTCCCAGGAAGTATAGAACTTGAATTAGAAGTCGGAGTACTAAGAAGTGGGAGGATATTCATATTAGGGAAAAGAAGAAAGACAGAGGAGGGTCGAAGAACTCCTAGTCTATTTAAAGAAAGTGAGAACAAACTTCAGATGCAACTGGAAGAAGGGTCTTGCAACAAAGAGGAAGAATATCAGCCGATATATGAAGCAGAAGATTCAGAAGAGTCTGTGGAGACACCAAGGTCAGGATATGACTACATCACACCAGGATTATCCGCAGAGGTAAGGTATAGAGCCTTGTCTCTTGAAAGAATTGTTAATACTAATAGTTATAGTGCTACGACTAGTGTACAAGAGGAGACACCGTTAAATTATTCATCAGATAACCCAACTCCAACTCAATGGCCGGGAATGATATTTGGCTACCCACATTCACTGTGAATGGAGTAGAGGATCTAGAGTAGCATTGGTTCCTCTGTGAAGTTGTTCGAATGGTTCTCCTAGTGTTATATTTTTATCATTTAAGCAGTATGATATTAGGATCTTATCTGAGATAATAACATGCACAACAATAATCACAAGAGACAAGAGACAAAAAGAGTTTTCCTTAGGGAAACCATAAAGGCGAAAACCTCATAACTTCCTCAAAGATAGAATGAGCACCAATGGAAAAAGTAAAACCCAAAGACAGAAAGATGATGTCCTACAGCTATTCTCTCTCTCACTTGTGCCAGATCCTCTTCTCTCACTCACGTGCTACAGTTGAGTGAGTGTGTGTTTCAAATAGAGAGGATCACTCTCTATTTATACTATTTTTCGACTTGGCAATTACTTACCAGGGCCGACTTCATTAGGAGAGTTTAATAACCCTGGTGCCCCACAACTGTGGGGACTTTTTCCCCCAATCAACAAAAGGAGGGTTAACCTCTATGAATTTACATGACTTTATTATATTAATGATTCTCCCGATAGGAACATTAGGGTACAATGAAACAAAAATGATTCTCCCAAAAGGAACATCGGGGTACAATATAATATATACAAGTGAATACATTCCGAAGTTACAAATACATCAACACTCCGTGTTAACTAGGAAGGTATTCTCTTGACACAATTCATCAGCACAAGTCTTCGTCACTCGATCATCATCAAGGCTGGATCATCACTGGATCATCATCAAAGATGGATCATCACTGGATCATCATCATCATCACTGCTCCAGCTGTCTCGATCAAATGGTGCTATTCTACTCGTCACAAGAAGTTCTACAGATCCAACCCTTTTTCATGTTGGTTGTAGGCCTAGCCTCCATGTAGGTATTCATCTTCTTTAGCACTTATATCTGACCATGGGAGGAACACATCCAACATCCATGTCAAAAAGGCCCAATGCTCACATCTAACCATGGGAGTAACACATCCAACATCCATGTCAGAAAGGCTCACTCAGCACTTACATCCATGAGCATAGTAGGACACACCTACTACCATTTGGGAAAGGATCTGCACTTACATCTGACAATGGGAGGAACACATCCAACATCTATGTCAGAAGGGATATGAACTTACATCTGACCATGGGAGGAACACATCCAACATCCATGTCAAAAAAGGGATCTGCACTTACATCTGACCATGGGAGGAACACATTCAACATCCCTGTCAAGAGGGCTTTGCACTTACATTCAACCATGGGAGGAACAGATCCAACATCCATGTCAAAAGGGCTCTGCACTTACATCTGACCATGGGAGGAACACATCTAGCATCCATGCTAGAAGTAATCTGCACTTACATTTGACCATGGGAGGAACACATCCAACATCCATGTCAGAAGGGATCTGCACTTACATATGACCATGGGAGGAACACATCCAACATCCATGTCAGAAGGGATCTGCACTTACATCTGACCATGGGAGGAACACATCCACCATCCATGTCAGAAGGGCTCTGCACTTACATATGACCATGGGAGGAATACATCCAACATCCATGTCAGAAGGGCTTTGCACTTACATTTGACCATGGGAGGAACACATCCAACATCCATGTCAGAAGGGATCTACACTTACATCTGACCATGGGAGGAACCAATCCTACCACCATGTTAGAAAGGCACTGCACTTACATTTGACCATGGGAGGAACCAATCCTACCACCATGTTAGAAAGGCACATAGAATCATCAGTTCCCCTTGGAAGGAACCTCAATCTGGAGAACACTAAGCTTCTCCCTGAAGTATTCAAACTTCATTCTGGCCAATGACTTGGTCAACACATCAGCTATCTGCTTGTCTGTCGCAACATACTGGAACTTTACTGCTCCTCTCTGCACCATATCCCTAATATAGTAATATTTGATCTCGATATGCTTCGACTTGTCATGGAACACCGGGTTCTCCAACAACTTCACACAAGTCTAGTTGTCACAATATATATAAGTAGCATCCAACTGGAGATCAAACAAATCAGATGGTAGCTTCCTCAGCCACACTACCTCACAACTATCCGAACAAGCTACGACATACTTTTCTTTGGATGTACTCAGTGCCATGCAGGATTGCTTCCTGCTAAACCATGAGATCACACCTGATCCTAGACTGAAGCAGCACCCTAAAGTGATCTTGTTATCAATGGCACTGCCTTCCCAATCTGAATACACATAACCTTCCAGGTTAATCTTTTGATTTGCCTCATACTTGAGCCCATACTCAACTGTACCCTTTAGGTACCTCATAATATGCTTTGCAGCAATCAGGTGAACATGTCTCGGATCTGTCAGGAACTGGCTCAATGCGTTCATAGCAAAGCAAATATCTGGTCTTGTATTCGTCAGATACATCAAGGACCCAATCATCTAACGATACATCTTAGCATCAACCAACTCTGATGAAGCATCACTCAATATCTTCATGTTCAATGCCATAGGTGTGGTCATGGCCTTGCAGCCCATCATCCCGAACATCTTCAATATCTCTACTGCACACTTCCCTTGTCCTAGGGATATTCTATCTGTATTCTTCCACACCTCCATGACTAGAAAGTAGTGCATCATATCCGAGTCCTTCATCTTGAACTCAGCAGCAAGTCTCCTTCTTGCAACTTTAATGAGTTCTTCTTTTCTTTTAGGAACAAGTCATTGAAATATAACAGGAGAATCACTGTTATTCCACCTTCAACCTTGAAGTAAAGGTTGGAATCTGCTTTACTCTAAGTAAGGCCTAGAGTCATCAGTAATTTTTCAATCCTGGTGCACCATGTTGAACCTCAGGATATTCTGCAGTCACTCCCTTTGAAGCGGAGCATCATTCTCCCTCTGCCTTTCATACTCTATGCATTGAAACATTCTGTACTGGAGTGACAAGTAGCTTCCTCTACTACTAATATTCTATGTATCTATATAGGGTCACAGGATACCAAGATCCTCTATCTTGAACCTTTTCAAAATTTCTTCTCGTGCCCATCTATGAGATTGTCATCCTCTATAGGATTTCATCTTCAACCTTGTAGCAAAGGTTAACATCTTCATTACTCTAGGTGATCTCCAAGCTCCTCATTTATGTGTTATACCATGGGTGCCTTGTGAGCTCATAAAAGGCCTTCTTTAATAAGCACACATGAGTCTACCTATCATGTGTTTCAACTCTCACTGGCTGCAACTGTATCTTCATAGTACATGCCTTCTTTCTATGAGAATACTCATGCTGCGAATCTTGCCTCATATCCCACGATGTTGTCATCTATTGCATGCTAGATCTTTTAGATCCATATTGAATATACCACAGACTCCCCTTTAGGTCTCGATACCCTAGACATCATTCTTCTTGAACTGGTGCACTCCTTCCCTTTCTTCTTGGCTATTTATTCATAGCTGGAAGGTTCTGCATCAATGATGTTGCTCAACAGTGTCACATAAGTGCATTGTGTCTGAAACCTATTTATTTTTTTTGAAAGTATCATCATATTATTATTCATCTTGTATTATTTCTCGAACTATCGTCACTTGTTTTTCAAAACAAGTCTCATCCTTCTTTTCTTGTAGGCGATTCTATGCGATACTTCCTCCAAGTCAAATGCATTAGTTGTATGATTAGAAAATTTTCATAAGGCATATTCATAATGGAAAATTCTTATGCATAAAGACATAATCATGCAACTATTTTAGCCAATATAACATTCATCCATATACTATGGAAAATTTCTAGATTCCTTCCATCTCTACCATGACATCATTGAGATTGTGCACTAATCCAATATGTCAGCAAATAGGTTTCATTCTAGATAAGTAGCAATGGAGAGTTGTATGGCACTATGGGGTACTTACCCATCACATGCATATTAGAAACATACTGTCATTAATTCAAACACGCATAACACATCAACTGAATATAAACAAATGCATAACCAAATAATATCATGAAATGAAAATTGAATACTTATCTTCATTCGTTTCATGGGTAGACTCCTTCTTGAGCTTTCAGTTTCATCATCTTCTTCATTCATAACAATATCATTTCTTATCCAAATGCTAAGATGGAAAAGAGGTTCAACAAGAGTTGAGTCCTTTGTATTCCTCATTGCTTGAGGGATATTCTTTGGATGGTGAGATCTTGATCTTCAGTTGCTCCCATTTTCTATTCTCGTATTATGAGTCGAGCTTCTTCTTGTGTGCACTCTTCCCAGAGTCTGCTAAAGGTAATCACTTCCTTTTAGCACACATTCCTCGTATGAGTAAATCCCATGATCTTGGGAGGCCATTCAAGGTCGTTATAACCATATCTTATTCTTCTTCGATTACTTCATCATAGCATCGAACACTTACTTTTGGTGTCTTCAAGGAGGACACATGAGGGATGAGATGATATTTAATAGAATCTGCAATGATTCTCTTGGCCTTGACCAAGTTCTTTTTATGTAAGGATTTATCCTCATCTCCCTTTGGAACTAGAACCTCTCCACTCATGTAGGTGTCTAATTCATTTTCTTCAAGAACTAGTGAGATTCTATAATTCCATGCTTGGAAGTTGTCAGCTTCACCAAGCTTGTCATCAAGCTAGTGTGATTAGTCATTTTGAAATAAGAACCTCAAATGTAAATAGAAAAAGATTAGATCTTACCCATATGAGGTGTCCATCCTGGTTCTGGATCTGGCTGATCTAGGGTTCGTTAGAGAAACCCTAATTTTCAAAACTTGGAATCTTTCAGATATTATTGGATATAAGGATGTGCCTGTTCAAGTTGAGCTGTCTAATGTACTCTTTTTTTGTAAGCAGTGGAGGGAAGCTTCCAGAATAGGAAGCCCTAGTTTTCCAATTTATTCTACAGAAATGCATGATAATTTTTCTGCAAAATCTCCGAATGTACTACTCGTTTGGGACTTATGATAGTTTTCCCACGGTGACTTAATTTAGGACTGTTCAGCATAACGAAATTCATGTACAGACTGCCATGTGTCATTGTTTCATCTTCAGGGTCTAAAACTTTTACCACATAAAGTACAGATTGTTCCCTATCTGAAACATCTTGAAAAATTTCATTTCGACCTTTGTAGCTCGAGATATAGCAATTATCCAAAGGTGTCTTGTTTAGGGATGAATCCTGGAAGAGGCTGGAACCCTGATTTGGAGGAATCATATCTCCTAGAATATAGTGAATATGAGGCTGAAATTATTAAACCGGGTACATTAGGAATTTTTCTTCGAATTCTAATAATTTTGGCTCCTGAGCCTTCTACAATATCGAGATATAGAGAATGTACCAAAACTACTAGTTTAAGTATTTTAGGATTTTCATATCCGGGGTCAAATTAGGGTTTGACTTTCCCAAAAAATTTCCCACTTAAAACAGGGTCACGGTTTGAATCTAAGGAAAATAGAAAGTCACAGCCTTGGTCTGCAGTATCCAAACAGGTCATGACCCAGTCTAAGGAACTCAAACAACCAAAAATTTTGAACTTGGTCTCTAAATTTCGATTTTGAGGAGGAGATAAATCCTATGCTGGGATCACTCAAAAATTCCTCTTATGTGAAAATCCCTAATTTCTTGCAGCATTGACATGTCAAAAACTGAAAATGCTCAGAATCAAATTCTGCTTCGACAGAAAGATGCATCCTTCAATGGAGAGTTATCCTAGACTCCTTTTGCTGATGATCTATGCAGAGAGACCCAAAAAGTAAGAATCTTTAGCTTCTGTAGCTACACAATGTCTTCTTCTCAGGTTAACTCTGATACCATGTTAGATTTTTATCATTTAAGCAATATGATATTAGGATATTTTTTGAGAGAATAACATGCACAACAATAATCACAAGAGACAAGAGACACAAATAGTTTTCCTCGGGGAAACGATAAAGGAGAAAACCTCAACTTTTTCAGATATAGAATGAGCACCAATGGCAAAAGTAGAACTCAAAGACAGAAAGATGATCTTCGATAGCTTTTCTCTCTCTCACTTGTGCGAGCTCCTCTTCTCTCACTCATGCGCTACAATTGAGTGAGTGTGTGTTTCAAATAGAGAGGCTCACTCTCTATTTTATAATAGTTTCCGAATTGACAATTATTTACTAGGGCT
The DNA here is from genome assembly GCA_001517045.1 of Pseudotsuga menziesii. Lineage (NCBI taxonomy): Eukaryota > Viridiplantae > Streptophyta > Pinopsida > Pinales > Pinaceae > Pseudotsuga > Pseudotsuga menziesii. Next base: position 27,036 of record LPNX011143859.1, read on the forward strand.
GACTTCACTAGGAGAGTTGAATAACCCTAGTTCCCCACAACTGTGGGGAATTTTCCCCTCGATCAACAAAAGGAGGGTTAACCTCTATGAATTTACATGACTTTATTATATTAATGATTCTCTCGATAGGAACATCGGGGCACAATATAAAATATACAAGTGAATACATTTTGAAGTTACAAATACATCAAAACCTAGTTCATAACGCGAACCTAAAGAAAGCGCATATGATCACAACTATGAGGGGTCATGCGCTGGAATAGTTTATGAAGTTTTGCATAGCATCGCCAGGAATGCCACAAAATACCCTTGAAGAAATATGACTCTTAATGATCTGTAAGTTCAGAAAACCTAGGTTTGAGTCGCAGTGCATCACCGAGATCAAGGAGATAAAACAATCATTGGTAGATTCCGTATGGGACTTTGACCAACGTTTTAAAACTTTGATGGCTAAAGTAAGTTTTCAAATGTCGGATGTACAACATAAAGAGTGGTTTATTGTTGTGTTATTACCACACATATAAGGCTCATTAATGCAACAAAATATTGAATCTTAGACGGAAGTGCTAGAAATGGAAATAAAGTTGGAAGCCTTGCCAATCGACGATGGTTCTGCAGGAATGGTGCATATTCAGGTGCAGTTGGCTAATCTGACAATACACCTTCAGGATATCAAGAAGGGAAAGGAATCCCAAGAATATTTATGGTGTAAAAAATGCAGAACGGATGGAAACACCAAGGATAATTGTCTGACCTACATGAACTGTATCTCATCGGGTGCGCCAAACCCTTTGAGTTCCCATGGACTACCCTGGTGCCGCATATTATAGACTAGAGGACGTTAGCATGAGGACTATCTATACTTACAAAAGGTTGTAAGTACCCCAACAATCCGTTTCTATAAATTTTGTAAGTCAGTAGGGCATGAAGAGAAGGATTGCAGAGCATACCAGCTCCTGAAGGACAATACAGTAGACACCTATTTTATGAAGAATGATGGGAAAGGTCAGGCTGAACAGGCACAAACACACTACCAGCCTGCACCTGTCCCACAGAATCAGTATCAAAACCAGTATCAGCTTCACTATGCACCTTAGAACCAGTATTCACAATAGAATCAATATCAATCGCAATACCGGTAGAATCAGTACCCCCCACAGAAACCACACCTTCAGGGAAGGGGTGGTGGAAAATTCAGAGTAATAGGAGGAGGAGGATTTGGGAGAGAAAGAGGTCAGGTTAAATGCTATAACTGTGGAAAATGGGGCCATCATTCCATAGATTTCCAAGAACCTGTAAAGACATGCTCATATTCAATAAAGAGCAAGACCATAATGTAGAGCAGTGTCCTCAGTTGATTGTGAAGTAGCAGGCTCAGACCATCGCAGGTCTTAACCCTATGTAGAATCCGAACCCATCCAAATCCTAACTTAAATGTTCAAATGATTACTGTTGAGTTGAGAGAACCAAGCATTGTTGTCATAACACGAGGAGGTGTTGTGATCGTAGCTAATCAAGATGTACCACAAGAACAACTACAACCATAGGTACGACCCGCGATGCAGAAGAAAGTACCATTCAACGTTCAAAAATAGAAGGAAGTCTTTTTGGACATGCAACTAGAGTTTGTGGGCCTCGAACAACCATTTTCCTCAGCTGAAGTAAGGGAGATGCCTGAACGATTTCAAAAGATATTCTAGAAGAAGGTCCCACACAGGTTAGTAAGCTCAAATCATTTCTTTCAAGTTGGTTAGCACTAATTCAAGATAAATATGCTATCGCAGAACTACAAGCACTGATAGAAGAAACTCCAGAAGAGTTGCAACTAGAAAGGAGAGTTAACTAGGTAAAAAAGAATATAAAAAATAGGTACGAGTTAAGAATGACTGCACAGACAGGAGACTATGACATGGATTACATCATTTTAGATGTGGGATCAGACGTCAATATTTTGATGCGACAAACTTGGGAAAGCATGGGCAAGTCGTGCTTGGATTGGTCTCCTGTCCAGTTGTGACTTGCAAATCAGGCAAAGGTCCTACCAATTGGTAGGTTGAGTCAAGTCCCTCTTGACATTGAGGGGTTGTGCATATTTGCAGAATTTGAATTTATTAACATCGTCGACTACACAAAACCATATCCCGCGCTACTGGGGATAGATTGGGCCATAGATAATCAGACCATTATAAATTTCAAGAAAAGGATACTCTCATTCGAGGATAATGAGATGAGAGTAGTATTGCCCATTGATCCATTAGAGGGTAAAAGATACGTCGATCCCGTCTACAACGAGGAATGGGGTGATTATCTCGATCATATCTACAATGTCACTTCCCTACAGGAGGACTATATCAATCCGACAACAGATGGAAACCTGATATAGAAGAGTGCTAGTTCCTGCACATCCGACTCAGGAGAGGCCTTGGAAAATTGGAAAAATCAATTGCATGAGGTCTCTATGAGAAGGTGTTCCATAATTACAAGGTTTGTGCGAAGAGGTGGAGAATGAGTTACGAGAGCTTCCCACCTATGAGGGTTTACCTAAAATTGTGACCTTCCTAAATGAGTTTGAAGGAGTCGTAATAGAGCCGCAGCACTTGTCTATGTTAGACCATGTCCTAAAGGCTATGCTTGTTAGATGGTGGGGTGCACACAAGCAGTCCGTATCAGAATGGTCATAGTGCAGAAGGTTGATGGAAGCCATATTCAGTGAAGAAGTCACCACCGCGAGTCACAAGTATATAGTGTTTTCGAACCCTATCGAGCACATAAATCAGTGTTGCACCGCATTTGCAGAATACCTGCATCAGGAATGGGTCCATAATTTCATTCACGCATTTGAAATGACACCTCAAAGCTAGTATACATCGATGGAGTTGTGACAAGGAAATTAGGATTGGGAAGAGGTAGCTAAATAATTTGCGCATACATTTGAATTTGTTGATGACTAACCTACAGTTGATTCTGTGCTTCAAGTGATAAAGGAGAAGATATTTTCTGAAATCCCTGTTGAAGAGGAAAATTCCCACGAGTGCAGCAAAACCATTCAGCAATGGATGGCTTGCTATAATCTAGATGGAGACCCAGATGATGACCCGGCTAACATAAACATACCGGAATCAGAGGGTACATGCACAGTTGAAGGAAGTGGTATTTCAAGCGACCAGTTACTCAAGTCATTGAAAATCAAGAAAGTAAACATTGGGTCGTGAGAGAACCCGAAGTTCACCAATAAAGGAGATTATTGGGATGAAGAGACAGTCACAAAGACCATAGACTTGTTGCATGAGTATCAGGACCTATTTCCTACCAATTTATCAGAGATGAATGGAATAGTCGATAGACTGGGAGAAACGAAAAATACCCCTGGGGCCAGATGCTAAACCCATTAAGTACCGACCTTATAGGTTGAACCTAAGGTATAAATAAAAGGTAAAAGCTGAATTGGATCACATGCTAGATGTAGGAATCATTGAACATGTTGAGGAATCAGAGTGGATCAGTCCTACAGTGATCCAGGACAAGAAAACCACAGGTGAGGTCAGGATCTGTGTTGACCTAAGGAAACTGAACGATGCATGCCTACATGGTCCATTCCCAACATCATTCACAGATGAAGTATTGGAAAGAGTCGGAGGAAAAGAGATGTATTCATTCACCAATGAATTATCTGGCTATCATCAAGTAAGAATCTCAAAGGAGGATCGCCATAAAATGACCTTTTTCATAGAATGGGGATGCTACCAGTATACGGTAATTCCCTTTGGACTCAAGAATGCACCTGCTATTTTTTCTAGAATAGTAGTTTCTGCTTTTAAATATTTTATTCATAAATTTCTTGAGGTCTACTTTGATGATTGGACTATGTTTGGTCTAGTAAGAGACCATATTGAGAGTCTATGCATGGTGTTGGGGCATTGTTCCTAGTATCAGATCATGCTTAATTCCAAGAAATGTATATTTTGCGCACCATTTGGTGTGTTTTTGGGTCACGTCATGTGTCACGATGGAATTTTGGTCGACCCAACAAAAGTTGTGATTATCCTTGACTTACCACCACCTACATTAGTCACGCAACTAAGAATAGTGTTAGGACATACAAGCTACTACTGGAAGTTCATCAAAGGGTATGTAGAGATCACTGCACCTATGGAAAAAATGTTGAAGAAAGATGCAAAGTTTTAGTGGATGGAACCCTATCAAGAAATCTTGGATAAATTAAAAACAAGATGGACAATGTTCTAATACTTTTGTTTCTAGACTAGAATAAATATTTCCATGTTCATGTCGACGCGTCATCTGTTGTGCTCGTCATAGACTTGACGCAACTAGGTGAGGGTATGCTTGACCACTCCATTGCTTTTGCTAGCAGGAAACTATCGACAGCAGAGAAAAATTACACCACGACCGAAAGACAAGGCTTCTCTATGGTATATGTGCTTTAAAAGTTCCAACACTACTTGTTGGGTGGAGACTTTAAAATGTACACCGATCATTCGGCTTTAAAGTACCTATTCAATAAGCCAGTGTTGGGGGGGAAGATCTATCGATGGATCCTCTTGTTTCAAGAATTTGACTTTGAGGTCATAGCTAATACTGGTTGACTGAATTTTGGGCCAGACCACTTGTCAAGGATCGAAAGTGGTGAAGAACCAACTAGTCTAGAGGATAATTTTCCTAACGCGCAACTATTCACAGTCACCATGATGGATGATCAAAATACAGAGTTTAATGCTATCATCCATTACCTCATTATATGCTATGCGCCTAAAAGATTATCAACTTACCAGAAGAAACATTTGGTTGTCAGAGATACTGATTATATGTGCATTGTAGGACATCCGTACGAGCTGGGTGCAGATGAGATACTGCGTCGATGTGTTTTCGACTATGAGCGACCTTGGGTAATGAGTGAAGCCCATTCTGGTGTCACAGGAGGACACTACACTGGAAAGGAAATTGTGTGCAATATATTACAAGCAGGACTATGGTGGCCAATCATACATATGGATACTAAGAGCTTCTATCGATGCTGTGATATCTACCAAAGAACAGGAAAACCATCGTGTCACGATGAGATGTCTCTTGCGTTGCAACTAACCTTTCAAGCATTCGACAAATGGGCTGTTGATTTCGTTGGACCAATCAGTACACCAGAAAAGAGGATTGCCACGTGCTACATTATCACTATGATGGACTACTTAACCTGATGGGATGAAGCCGCGCATGTTAAATATTGTACCGTTGCGACTATAGTGAAGTTTTTATTTGAAAACGTGGTGACCAGATTTGACTATCCGAAAATCCTACTCAGCGACCGAGGTATGTATTTTGTTAACAAAATGATTGCTGATCTCACTGTAGAGTTCCAGATCCAGCATAAGAAGATGACACCCTATCATCCTTAGGAAAATGGAACAGTTGAATCCTTCAACAAGATTTTGGAGAATTCTTTAACCAAAGTATGCAACGTGCATCGAGATGACTGGGATTAGAAAGTGTCAGCTATACTATGGGCGTATCGCACAACTTGCAAGAGATTACCCCATTCAGACTAGTGTATGGCCAGGAAGTTGTTGTGCCAATGGAGTACATTGTGGCAAGCCTAAGGATTGTTGCGCTAACAGAGATGAAAGATGGAGATGCTATTGAAAAAAGGTTGTCATAGCTCATTCAGATGGAAGAGGAATGCTTCATCGCAGGATTCCATCAGACCATAGAGAAGCAAAGGAAGAAAGCATGGCATGATCACCATATATGAATTAAACCATTTAAAGTCGGAGGACTTGTGCTACTATATGACAAAAAAAAATTCAAACACCCAGGGAAATTAAAGACGTATTGACTAGGGCCATATCTAATCATGCACATCACTGATGCAAGTGCAGTAAAATTGCAGAAGATCGATGGAACATACATCGCATGTATGGTAAATGGTAGTCCCCTGAAACCTTACTACTATGGCTACGAAATTCCTGAGTAAGGTCCCTTGAAAAAAAAAAAACAAAGAGAGAAAGGAAACAGTTATGTCGCATGTCTCCGACAAAAGCAGGAAAATTGCAGAAAAGAGCGGGAGCGACAACTGGCCATAATTAATTCCCAAAGATAAGCAAGTATGACAACACAGCATAATTAATGCGACAAGATATGAGGAGAATGACGGCATGATTTTTGGTCCCATCATCCATCCTCGTCATAACTTCCATAACTGTGTCGACAAATACAACTCAGAACTCGGGTATGCAAGTTAATGAGAAGTGTGTCGATCAAGAATCCCATGTGATCGACACAACGTGAATATACCATTTCCAATGATCACATGAGGCATGAGAACACCTCCATAAATATGAGGCTTCATCACCAAGAGTTATTTTATGCGTACAGAGAGAGCAGGAGAGAACCAAAGACGATAGTTAGCAGAGCCAAATCCTGTAGTAGAGCGAGCTGAAACCCATGGTCATCGAGATTTCTGGTGCTAGTGAGTTATCTGACGTAACTATATCCTTGCCATGTCCAATTGAATAAGAAATTGCATCGCCAGAAGTAGAGCAGCCAGAAAAAGAACCAGAGACAATGGTGTGAAGAAACCCGCAGACCGCTCTAGTGGCTGGCTCGACCCGTGTTATAGCCTATGGATTGAGCCCCATTCTGAATCCACTTGTTAATCCACCAGTTGTAGGTCTACATCCAACAGTACCATTGATAAACGCTCCAGAATCATTCAGGATGAAGATATCAAAGAAACGCAAGGCTAAGGCCATTGCGGACATGCCTCTTAAGGACATGCCAGAGGACAAACCAGACTCACCACCCTGCAGAGATATTGATACCACCGAGGAAGAGGATAAATTTACACATTATGTCTTCCCAAGGAGAGCCAACGTGCAAGAGGTGAGGCTCCCGAAGAAAGCACACACCTCCTTATTGACACCTCGGATCCCTAATGGTGTACCCCATTTGATGCACATACTTCCAAAGATATCCAAGCTGTTGTTTGAGGATGTTGACAACCGTAAGAAGGTGGGTTTAGAAAGGAAAAACTACATGGTTACGGTTCCAACTGATCCACCTGAGCCCCAGCTCTTAGTACCAATGAAGTGGGCCAGCGGTGTTGACAGCATGAGCTTGCTAAATCTACTCCTCATGCCGCACTTTGGGCACAACATACAGGTAACCGCATATGTGAAGGAGCTCCTCGTCTACTTTCACAGAGGATATTTACGGCTCGAACGACCCTACCTTGTTGACATCGAGCTCATCTCGTCCATAGCGGGTTTGCCAAAATATAGGAGGAGACCCTACGCCATAACAAAGATACAACCAAGATAAAGCAGAAGTACAATATTCAGCGTGCAGGTAGGGGATTCCTCATTTCCCCTATAGAGGACAACATGGTAAGATCTACAACAAGAATCTTATCTTGCAAACCATTGCACAAGATGAGACCTGCTGAGTGCACCGTCGAGGTGATAGAAATCGTAGAGCAGTGCGGAGTGTGTGTAATCTTCAATTGATCGTAGTTTCCTCTTGAATGAGCTCATTGAGGATGCATAGCAGGCACAAGAGGACCCTAAAGCTAAGTTCCACTACTCCTGGCTACTCATTTTTCTTTCCTTTGTGCTATGGTCCAACCCATTGGACTACCAGCCAATGGATGTGATGGTTCTTTTCCTTGGCGCAACATACCAAAACCTATGGGAGGACAAGGATGACAAGATTCTCTAGACTTATAATAACATCGATTTCTTTCTGTATGGTGAGGTGTTGCATGATGTTATAAGGAAATCACATAGAGTAAGGGCTATGATGGTGCAGAGATATAAGGAATTCATAAAATTCCAAGCTAACGTCCCCAATGTTACCTTGGAGCCATAGAAGGACCCAACCAAGCAAGTGTACCAGGTGAGATTTATGATCATTGATGCCGATGTGGACACAATTGTCTAGGATTGACCAAAAGAATGGCGAGGCCTAGTCGAGGAGCAGATGGACCAAGGAGAAAACTAGGGATATGGCCAAGAAATTGGCCAAGGTGAGGGCCAAGGAAACGAACAAGGGAATGGTTAGGACCATGACCAATATGATGGACAAGGCAATGACGGAGGCGACGACCAAGGCAATCAAACGCCAAGCTCCGATGATGACGAGACTGAGCAAAGCAAGGATGATGATGATAATGATGATAAATTTGAAGACACACCTACTGATGAGGATGTGAAGAATGACCATGAAGATGTGTGCAACATAGAGAAGCATCAGCCGCAGCGTAAGAAGAGGAAAGCAGACAAATTGGCTAACATTGTCAGCTTAGCTGAGGAGGACATAAGATTGTTGTCCAATGCAATCACAGAAGTTTCCAAGTCCAGCTTGAAAGGTATAAGTAAGAAAAAGCTATGACTGACTGATGAACTGGATGAGCATATCAATTAGTTGACAGAGGCTGTCATCAAAGTCAAATCCACCATCGAGGATGAAACTTATAGCATGGATCCTAGTATCCCGTTAGTAACGCCAGCGCTGGTGCCGCCAATAAATGTAGAAATCCAGGAGCAAGTAATGGAGATGAGGTTTCCTGATTTTGATATTGTAGTACACAAGTTTGAGATGCTGAATATAGACTTCTCTAAAATCACGCTAGCTGAAGTCTATGTGGCGCAACATGTGGCCGCAAGTGAGATAGGCGTATGAGAGAATGTTGTGGCGTATCAATAAAACAAGCAGAAAATGAAGGCCAAACTATGTAAGACCCTACTTAATGAAAAGGAGTAGGAAATTGAGGCTTGCGAGTAGCACAAGCTTACACTTGTTGAAGCCATCAAGGAATTAGTTGTAGAGTTTCCTTTAGAAGAAGGCCAAGAATATGCATACACGGACGAAAAGTTAACACGCCTATCTTGTATTTCTACAGACCTGAGGAGGCAGGTCGAGGAGTTACAAGCAAGGAAGACACCAAACACACCCCCTTAGGTACTTGAAATGCGCAGCCAAGTAGCATTTGAGGCTATTTGGAGTATAAAACAGGGAGAAAAAATTTGCACTGAGGTAGTTGAAGCCATTTTTGCGGTGTGGGAAGCGCTTCTGGAGGATGAAACTGTGGAGAAGATAAAAAAAGATGCACGACAAGATGATGAGAAAATCAGCGCGGTAAAGGATGAGATAAAAAAATTTGTTGCTTCAGGAAAAGGATGCAAAGATCGTCGAGGTAAAAAAACTCCAGCAGGAAGTCCAAACTCTCCGTGACCAAGAGCAGACTAGGAATGATGAAGTAGCGTCACACAAGTCGGAAGCAGCACGAGTTACAGGGATTATTCATCCTACACATCAGAAGCTTCAACACATCACGTAGTCATTAGAAGCAAGACCGTTGAAACATATCAAGTCTGACTGGGTGGAACAGTTGGTGAAGCAGGCAGAGGAAGTAACAACGGATGTTGCATGGGTGCAGCAAATTTTGAAGAAATTTCATGACAATGTTTTTTCCTGGGGTGCATCTTGTGCAAGAGGCTTGAGTTTTGCACAAACACTAAATTTTGCAGAGACATCATTTTTTCTTAGTGGCTCGGGATGAGCCACATGTGAGTGTTGGGAGCCTGTTGGTCCAGAAGAAGTGTGCAAGGAATAATCCGACGCCCAAGTGCAAGGGGAAAAATGGGCATGTGCGATGGAGGAAAACTAGGTAAAGGAAGAAGCATAAGCACAGAGAAGAGGAAGCTACGACAAGGATCGCTGTGACAAGGAAAGGAAGATCTGAGTCAGTGGAAGAGGAAGGTAAAAGAGTTAAAGTAGAACAGGTAAAATTCAAGGAATACTGTAGAAGGATAAACTGGTGGAAGGCAAAAGGACAATTTTGCGGCTATTAATGACCTGTACAGACAGGCTGAAATATGTTTCCACGGCTAGTTAAGGCTCTGGTTAATGTAATGTAGGAATTTTGTGGCCAAGTGTGGGCTAGAATTAATGTAATAAAATATATTTTGTAGCTACTTGAGTCTTCAATAACTAAGTTGTACTCAGTCAACCCTGTGTGGTTTGGTAAATACTATAAATAAGAGAGACCTGCTGTGTATAAGGGTTATAGATTTCATTAGACTTGGTTAGATTTAGTTCAGTAGTTTAGAGAGTTAGCAAGAGGAATTTTCTAGCTCATTGTTGGATTAGAAGAGGAATCTAGTAGAAGTAGAAGGTTGTTGAGCCGCAGATCTGTAGCTGAGTGCACAGATAGTAAGGTAGATGAGTTGATCCCAACTGTGTTCAGATCAGGAGGAGTAGATAGAAGCAAAAAACCAAAGACCATGAGAGAAAGAAGAGTTGATAAAAATACATATCTTAAGAACAGTTTGTAAGTTGCAGACTGCAAGGTACTACATATATTTCTCATGCCAGATGAAGAGCACCTTTGTGGTTTTTCCCAGATGGGTTTCCATGTTATTTCCTGTGTTGATGTATGTTGAATGTTGAAGGTTTATGTGGATGTTTGCTTACTTTGTATTGTTTACAGTTATTATTGAATGTATATTGCGATATTATCAATCCGTAAATGAATGAATGAATGTTTAAAGCATTGTCGACACGTTATGTATGATTTCATGGGTAACCTGCTAAGTTGCAATATAAGTCGCATTATGTTTGTGAGAAGTGAGGAATCAGTTGCGTCGTACAGTTGTGCCAGTTGTTAAGTGGTGAAGGACAAGGTTTTTTTGTGCATCAGTTGTGGCACATAGTTGCAACTCTGTCGGACAGTAATAGACTCCATCCCTCCATCTTTGTAGAGCTCTAAGGGACTATAATACCTACGCCTTGTAGGGTATAGATATTTACCGTTAACAAAAACTGAAATGCAATTATTTGGATCATATCACTTGCTATCCTAATGTTTCTTAGGTATTTGAAAATGAATTATGTAGTTAAACTAAAATCGACATAGCATTACATGCATGTTTTCTTTATGGTAGTATAAATATGGAGGATATTCTGGCAATCTAATTGCTAAATTGACATCATAACTCCTTAGAAATGAATAAAATAGCTTGTTAATAGATATCCGGCCTCAGGAAAGCTCACTGTAAATTTCACTTTTCTTCTTCTTTACTAGCGGTACTTATTTATGAAATAATACAATAAAACTTGAAGAGATGGGCCAAGCTGAAAGAACCTCTTTTGAATAATATTCTTCCCTATAAAGAAGAGTTGATACAAGCCAATTACTTTGAAAAGGATGTACCCTTGGATATCTTGTACTCTTAAATATTTTCTACATAATCATATTCCATGTCATGTTCCCTAAAAGTACAAGAATTTTGGGAAAGGCCTCCACACATGGCTTCAAACCTTCCAGTACCATATTTCCAACGAATTGCCCAATTTTTCACACGGAGAGAGAATTTTTAATCCTAGTTTCTAACATTTTAAACTCATGCCACCAAATACACGTCCCACTATTACAACCAACCTTTTAGGTACTTACTATTTTTGTTGGCATGACAATACCTTTTAGGAAATTTTTCATAAGTTTCAATTGCTTCCTTTTCCTGTCTATGCATTGTTGGTGGCAATTTCTTGGGAATTTTCTATTGTCATTGTCAAATTCTTCTCCATATTTTCTTCTCACTATGAAAAAAATAAAATGGGAAGTGATTTATTTCAAATGCATTCAAAGATAGGGGGAGAATAAAAGGGAATGATCTTCCTCATCCAGATTGAATGAGTTTAGAACATAATATCTAGGGTTAATGGCTGAAGATGGGGTATGGGGACAGGGAAGGGATGCCATTTTTGAAATGAAGGTGCATCGATGATCTAGATTTATGCAGGAACACAACATAATACACAAATATCCATAGAAACAAATATGCAGTGGAAATAACACTTCATTTCATTAATCAATAATTGAAACTTGTTTACATATAGAATGGAAATAAACTAGCAAGAGTGTTGGTAGCTTATCTCTGAGAAGAGATGTGGTGGCTACATGGCTCTAAACTCTGTGTTACAATGAGGCTCGAAAGCCTATATATTATTGAGAAACAATGGAAACCCTACACATCCAAAAACCTAACCCTAGGAGGTAAAACGCCTCAATGTGGGCCCCGTTGGGTAACTTGGTACATCAATTTCCTGGGGTCATAACTTTAGCATACTACCTCCGTTTGACGCACATGATACATCGTTATAAATATCTGTTTAAGGAATACATCCATAATCAAGAAATATCAAGTCTGGAATAGACTCATATTTTCCTGACCATTCGATGCCGAAAAAACATCGTTTAGGGCCTCAAAACGACTTCAGAAGTTTAGGACCCAAAAACTGCCAAAAATAGTAAATTGTGTTACAATTAAGGAAACTGGAAAACTGAAAAAAACAATGGTGTGGGTCCAAGAGGAATAGGTGGGTGGCCACCAATATCCTCCCGGATCAATTGAGGTACAAGGGAGCTACAATGTCATCCATTATTTCAAAAGACATCATGAACTTGTGAGTTTTCATGAGTTCACTATGGTGTATTTTTTAGAAAAGCACATTTTCATGAGTTTTTATAGTAGTTTAATAGATGCATTATTATTGCAAAACATGACACAAGGTTTTGCCTAAAGGCTAAAATATTGGAACTTTGTTTTTTCATTTCTTTTTCAATTTTTTGTACAATTTTTGTTTTTTGAAAGAATGCAAATTTTATGGTCAATAGCAAGATATTGACTTACTGTAGGATTGGATTATATTTATGAATGTTCAAATTGATGATTTGTAGTTGTAAGATTTATGGCTTTCAAGAAAACCTTACTTAGAACAAAATGATGATAAGTTGGATCCCAACATAAAAACATATTTGATGTCGTTGGTCAGGACAATTAGATTTAGAACTATAATTGGAAATTGAAAATAATCTTGCAGAATTGATACGTTTTATTATAGATTCAAAAAAATTACAGTTTGGATGTAAGAAAGCTAGTGACCAGTTTAACCAGAGGATCAACTTGTTCACCTTTAGCTCAATGCCTTTTGATCTATTACGCCAAGAAGGTTGGATATATTTCCTTTTCAATACACCTAGGTTTGAATAGTAGGTAAATGATACTAATATATTGTATATGCTATAGTATTTCTAATAGTCATTTACTTTTTAGTCAGGTTATACAAGAACCAAGTTTAAATGCACAAGCACCTAAGAGCCCTTTCTATGACTATCTCGAGGGTTTCTTGTGGCATGAAATAGAAATGGTCATATTTGAAGCTACAAGATCTATAATAGATTTGATTGGAGTGAGCAATCTATTAAATTGAGCACATAGATCTGTGGACAAACACACAACTCACATGATAGATGACACAATTTACTCAGTTATTGAAGAATGAAACAGTGCAAAAATGGCTTGCAGCTGTGAATGCTTTTCATTAATCAAAGAGTAATTAGATAGATAATTACAATGAAGTACAATGGATTTAATAGCCACTAACAATTCGAATCCACATGAGGAAATTTGAATTGATTAGACTCTACTTGACTGTAGGTAACTAAGACCTTGTCTAAATCACTATCGGAGGACTCAATAGTTAACTGACCTTGTCTAAACCATAACCAGAGTTCATCAGAGTTTAAAAACACAACTCAAGTGTTACATTCAGTGTTGACTAAGGCTAACTGACTGTGGTAGGTGAGAAATGCACCCCTCCTGAGTTCATTCAAGTAAACCTAGTGCTAAATTAATGTAGAGGACTAGAACTGAATGTAACTGACTCTTAACTTAGCTTAACCAGTCATCAATTGAACTGAACTGACCTTCTTTTTGTTTTGGCACTTCTTGTGGCTCCTAAATTGTAGGGATTCATCTAGGAGGCTCCTAAACTGATGCGATCAAGTGCAATTAGTGACAGTGAGCCTCAATTAGTGTTCCCCACACTTTAGTAACTGAAACATGTGCCCCAATTAGGCCAAGTGGACCCAATGGTGTTAATGACTATAAATAGACAGGATGGACTCCTGATTTTGACATATGACCAAATTGGAAAAGGGAGGATTAATAATCCTAACACCCCCCCTGAATGCTAACTTGGATAATCTATGGGCCCTGGTAACTAAGACCATAGGTCACCCATTACATCAAGTAAAGTAAAGTAACTGCTCAAAAACAAGGTGCTGGGGAAAAACCACATGGGAAAAAACCCCCCCTCTAATTAAGAAGGTAGAATCAGGGTCAATCTGGTTCTTCTGTGCACAGGTATCCTGGGGCCTGGAATTTGAACCTCTCCATCATTATGTCTAGAGGAATATTCCTCTTTGGAATAAGAATTATATGCTCAACTAAATCAGAAATATAGACAGTTGTTGGATGAAGACTGGACCCATGTAGAGCAACTGAAGTCAACTGATAAGTGAGAAAAGGTTCTTGAGGATTCAGAACATGTGAGGAACACTCAAGAAACTTATATGTTTCAGCAATGAACAGAAAACCATGAGTGTTAAGAACAACCCCAAGTGTTAGGAGCAAGTGTCTAGGTGGATGCAGAAAATCTTCCTCTTTACTAGTTCTGTGAGGAGATGAGCATGTGATCTATGGTAGAGACACACCGGGACTGTTGAGAGCTAATGATTGAGATACAAAGTCTGATATAGCTTCTGAAATAGATAATTAATCACATAATAAAATATCAGCAACCTCATATGTGGAAACTAACACCAAATCCCCATCAGTAGTTTTGAAGAGAAAGTGCGGTACTTGATTTTTCAAATTGGAAATGGTGAGAGCAGCTACAAGCATGACTGAAAGCTATTGGATTTTAAAATATGAACCAAATGATATCATATCAGAAATTAAATCAGATACAAATAGGTTCAAAACAGATCCAAAACTGTGAAATGGAATCAAATCCCCAGCAGCAGTTTTGTAGGAGACTTGCGTTACTTGTTTCTTCACACCGTTGATGAGAACAGCTACAAGCGGTACTGAAAGATTATGAATTTGATATATTAAACCAAGAAATATCAGATCATATCTAAATAAGATCATATCATATCCAATAAGGTTAATATCAGGTTCAAATAAATGGTTAACAGAGACAATGGATGCACAGCTTTCTTCTTCTTCAAAATTCTGAATTTTGGTGCATGCAATCCTGCAAGAATTTGCTGGAAAATATAGATCATGGGGAGCGAATGGATCACTATGGTAATTTTATATTTCTTTCAAAATATCCAAGTTATCACATATTTTCACACCAGCAGCAACATTAGAGGGAGAAAAATAAAATTTCTCTTCACTTTCGGAAGCAATTACTGGTAAATTTTGCATAGAATTCAAAGGAAAATCACTGGTGAATGTTTGCATGGAAGTGTAGCAACATTTTTCTTCAATATCAGAGATTCAAATGTATTCTTCTGTTTCATCAATATGAGAATATGAGATATCAGATGTCTCATGAAATTCCGGAGTATCAGGAGAAGGAGTCACTGCATGGAGACTGTCTTCAAATCAAATTTACTGTGTAGAAGTTTCTGCTTCTTCTTCATCTTGAACAACATCATCAAAGAGAGTGGAGGCCAATATTTTTGGATCAAGAGTGCTTATGGTTCTGGAAATTATCTCCAAAATTCTATTATGATCCTCATCAATCACTCCAAAGTTTTTGTTCAATCTTGTCCAGAGTTCCTTCAGGTCTTCAATAAATTCCTTCGGGTCTTCATTAGATATAATGAGGTAACACAAGCTAGGAGAAAGACCTGTTGCTATTGTTGCAAAAGCTCCATCACTTTTTTTCAGCCAGTCAATCTTACTAAAACACTCTTTACTGAGTCCAATAGACACTCGACAGAGACCTTGTCTCATCAGAGATGAAATCATCTTCTTCTTCCATTCTGAATAGTTTGTGGACAGAGAGAGAAGAGGAACCGATGAATCCATTCAAATTTGTACCTGCAAAACAAAAAAAAGGGTACTGTAAGGTCAGAAATCCTGCACTTTTGGAATTTTCTTCACACCTAGATTAGTTAATCAATCAAGCTTGATCAACAATTCCCTTGCTTGGGGTATTAAGTGGTAAATTATCCGCTTCTGGTGCAGTGCTGGAAGGGGCAATTTTGCTCAAAAAATGATCCAATAGGATATCTGAGGAGGAGAAGTGCCATGTCCACCAAGGATCTAATACCATATTAAATTGAGCACATAGATTTGTGGACAAACACACAACTCACATGATAGATCACACAATTTACTCAGTTATTGAAGAATGAAATAGTGCAAAAATGGCTTGCAGCTGTGAATGCTTTTCATTAATCAAAGACTAATTAGATAGATAATTACAATGAAGTACAATGGATTTAATAGCCACAAGCAATTCGAATCCACATGAGGAAATTTGAATTGATTAGTCTCTACTTGACTATAGGTAACTAAGACCTTGTCTAAATCACTATCGGAGGACTCAATAGTTAACTGACCTTGTCTAAACCATAACCGGAGTTCACCGGAGCTTAAAAACACAACTCAAGTGTTACATTCAGTGTTGATTAAGGCTAACTGACTGTGGTAGGTGAGAAATGCACCCCTCCTGAGTTCAGTCAAGTAAACCTAGCGCTAATTGAATGTAGAGGACTAGAACTGAATGTAACTGACTCCTAACTTAGCTTAACTAGTCATCAACTGAATTGAACTGACCTTGTTTGGTTTCGGCACTCCCAGTGGCTCCTAAATTGTAGGGATTGGTATAGGAGGCTCCTAAACTGATGCAATCAAGTGCAATCAGTGGCAATGAGCCTTAATTGGTGTTCCCCACACTTTAGTAACTGAAACATGTGCCCCAATTAGGCCAAGTGGACCCAATGGCATTAATGACTATAAATAGACTGGATGGACTTCCGATT
>LPNX011143885.1:5582-146329 GCA_001517045.1 Pseudotsuga menziesii
ATCCCTACAAGGCCAAAATGGGCAGCCAAGACACTACATGCAGCAGGAGAGTTAGCTGGGGATCCCAATGACCCAAGGAGGACTAGATCTCAGTTTGAGAGTGGTCTGTGCATGAAGGATCCTATGTTTGCTGAAAAATGCTATTTGATGGTGGAGTCTAATCCTCAAACATATGAAGAAGTAGTAGGAGATCCAAGATGGAAAACTGCCATGAAGGAGGAGTTCAGCTCACTCCAGAAGAGCAACCCATGGGAGCTAGTGGATCTTCCCCTAGGGAGAAAGTTAGTCCAGTGTAAGTGGGTCTATAAGACCAAATTTGCTGCTGATGGTTCACCACTGAAGTACAAGTCTAGATTGGCAGCCAAGGGCTACTCACAGGTTCATGGCATAGATTACAATGAGACCTTTGGCCCAGTGGCAAAGATGGATTCCATCAGGCTAGCCTTAGCCATTGCAGCCTCAAGGCAATGGGAGGTACATCACATGGATGTAAAATGTGCCTTCCGGAATGTAGATCTCACTGAAGAGATATATATGCAGCAGCCTCAAGGTTTTTCTACTAACCCTTCTCTTGTGTGCAGGTTGAGAAAGTCATTGTATGGGCTAAAGCAAGCCCCTAAGGCTTGGTATGCCAAGATCGATAGCTTCTTGCTATCACTGAATTTTGTTCGGTGCAAATCAGATCCAAATTTCTATTTGAAGTTAGTTAATGGTTCACTAATGATCATTGTGTTATATTTTGATGACCTCCTCATTACAGGAAGCTCAAAGGATGAGATTGCTTCCTTAAAAGGAGCTATGAACCAAGCATTCTCCATGACAGATTTGGGGCTCTTAAGTCAATTTTTGGGGCTTGAGATTGCTCAAACCAAAGCTGGAATCAAGGTGCACCAGTCCAAATATTCCTTGGACTTGCTGAACAAATTCAAAATGAAGGATTGCAAAGCAAGCAAAACTCCTTTCCTTTCAGGAGTGAAGCTGGAAGAAGCTGATTCTTCACCTATGGTAAACAATACACTGTATAGGCAATTGATTGGATGTTTGTTGTATCTGACACATACTAGACCTGATATTTCTTATGTAGTAAGTGTGGCTTATAGATACATGGATCAGCCTCATGAGATCCATTGGAAAGCATCCAAAAGGATCCTTAACTTTGTTCAGGGAACAAGGACACATGGGATCTTCTATAAAGCAAAATCTGATCTTGATTTGATTGGATATACTGATAGTGATTGGGAAGGTAATAGCACAGATAAAAACTACACATCAGGATATGTGTTCATGCTTGTAGAAGGGCCAATCAGCTGGTCAAGCAAGAAACAGAGTGCCATTGCACTCTCATCTACAGAAGCAGAGTACAGAGGAGTTGTTAATGCAGCAACTCAATGTTTATGGTTGCAGGGTTTACTTGGAGAGTGTGGATTCAAATCAGAGTACTCAAATACCATATAATATGATAACCAGAGTACCATTCGAATCTACAAAGATCCAGTTCAGAAGCAGAGAACCAAACACATTAAGATCCATATGCACTACATCAGAGAGCTTGTGCATGATGGCACCATTCACCTACTCTTTTGTTCATCTTCAGAACAAGTAGCTGATATCTTCACCAAAGAATTTTGTGAGAAGACCTTCAGCAATCTCAAATAATTGATGGGGATTGCTGATCATGCTGTGAAGCATGAGTGAAGACAAGATTTCCAAATTTTGTTTTACAGTCCATGTTTAAGGGAGGATTTTCCCAAGTTGGTTTTGCCTCTTTCCTTGGTTGTATGGACATGCAGTATGTAAAGGGTGACTAAGACTTGTTGCTAGGCCCTATAATTTTCTGATATATTACTCATAAGTCAGGCTTGAGGGGGGGTGTTATAATAATCAACCCATAGTTTACTACCTTAGACATTAATTTAATTATTTTTGTCTTATTTGCCTAGTTCATGTGTCCCACCTTATGCAAGTTGTCAATTACCTATCCATAGTTGTCCAACTTGCCTAATTTGACCCATGTAGCACTTGGGAAAACTCAAGGAATCAATTCTACTTTATTCCTGGCCTCCTAGCCGCCCTTCTTCTTTTTCTGCTTTATTGCCTTCTTTTTTAGTGTTTTAAGGCAATAGGGAAAGTTTGACTAGGTGAGGTGAACTAGTTTTTTGTCCTCTTCATCCTCCACTCTTTTCTCCTTGTAAAAGCATGTATTAGTTTTCATTCCATCACTCTTTAGCTTTCCTAATCCTTTTTGCTAATTCGTGAGTTCCATGACTGATTTGGGATCATCTTTTTGCACCTATGGGGGATTTGCTTATTTTTAGTAAGCTTGCTTTATGCTAGATTTGAATTACTCCTCATGCATTTGAATCCCTGATGTATTTTATTTATTCAACAACCTATTATTTTACAGGGTTGTCTATTGTACACTGAGTTAATACAGTTTATTGTTCAGCTCCAATTTCAGTCTCTTTTGTGAGTGATTTTGCATGATCAATTGTTAATTGTTGTGAGTAAAATTAATCTATCACTGGGTTCAATTTACACAAGTAAAACAAAATTTGAAAATCTTGTCATCAATCATGCTTTACAACATGATCAACAATCCCCAGCAGTGATTTGAGATTGCTGAATGTCTTCTCACAAAAAAATTTGGTGAAGATGTCAGCTACTTGTTTTGAAGATGCACAGAAGAGTAGGTGAATGGTGCCATAATGCACAAGATGTTTGATGTAGTGCATATGGATCTCAATGTGTTTGGTTCTTTGTCTCTGAACTGGCTCATTACAGATTCGAATGGTGCTCTGATTATCATAATAGATAATAGTTGAGAAGTCTGATTCGAAGCCACACTCACCAAGTAACCCCTGCAACCATAAACATTGATTTGCTGCATTTACAACTCCTCTGTACTCTGCTTCTGTAGATGAGAGTGCAATGGCACTCTGTTTCTTGCTTGACTAGATGATTGGTTCTTCAGTAAGCATGAACACATATCCTGATGTTGAATTTTGATCTGTGTTGTCACCTGCCCAATCACTTTCAGTAATCCCAATCAAATCAAGATCAGATTTAGATTTGTAGAAGATCCCATGAATTCTTGTTCCTTGAACAAAGTTAAGGATCCTTTTGGCTGCTTTCCAATGGATCTCATGAGGCTGATCCATGTATCATGAGGTCAGTTTCTTGATTAGTATAGATAGGGAGGCACCCTCCCTCATTTATATACACCTCACACTCACATAAGTTCGCATGAGAGAGAGAGAGAGACAAGGGAGGAGAGATAGATAGCTGCTGAATACTTTTTAGTACTAAGATTGATCATACTATGACACAGTCTTTGTGTCTATACTATTATGAGAAAGTTTGCGGGGTTTTCTCCTTTATGGTTTCCCCGGTGAAGATATTTGTGTCTTGTGTATCTGTTATATATTATGCATCTATATGTACTTGTTATTATTTTAGACAAATATCCTAATTAAGCTAATAATATCTAGAAAAACTAACATTTCTCATGAATGTTAATCATCATATATCTGAAAAACATCATTGTCGAAACCATAGCACAGTTGTTGGATATGCTTTGCAAAATTCCATTATATGTCCAATGATGTCCATTAGATATCCAACAAAATATTATTGAATAATTGAGGAACCAATAAGTGGTAAACATCATATATCCGACGAGCTTTCATCAAGTAGTCAACGAACAAATAAAGGGGCTGCATCGGGTATCTGATGAAATATTATCGGTTAACCAAAGAACTAATAAGGGGGAAACATCGACTATCTGAAGAACAAGTATTGGGTATTTGACAAACCAATAAAGCATATTCATTGGCTATCCGATGGAAAATCATCATATAAATGGAGACCAAATAAGAAATGTTAACAAAAAATCTGATGCATATCCATCCGATATCCATCAAACATGAATCAGATAATCGAAAAACGAATAAAAAATGTTCCGTGAAAATTCAACAGATATGCGTCAATTATACAACAATTAACACTAAGAATATTAAAAAATGTTCGATTAAATGATTAAATTTGTCGATTATTCGAAATCCATTATGTCATATATATAATAATGTGTGAAGTGCCAGATAGGTAATTAAATTACATTTATGATTATTGGATGTTGTTTTCTTTGGATTATTGTTGGCATTATATCAAAAATCCAATGACGAATCATTAGATTTTGGTTCATATGTAGTAATGTGGGTACTTATGGCCCTTGATCATCAAAGATTGCATTGAAGCCATTAAGAAATTCCCTCCTTGTCAATTTTTTCATCCAAAAAAGCACACACGTCCCAGTCCATTGCACACAACCATTAATGGAATTCACTTTGCAAAATTGGGGATTGATTTTATGCATTGTAATCCTGCCTCAACTTGGGGCATGGTTATATTATTGTCGTTGTGGACTACTTTACCAAATGGGATGATGCTATGCCTATGTATGGATAAGATGGAAATATTGTTGGGATGTTTGTCTTCAACCACATTATCGTTAGGTTTGGCGTTCCTCAAGCCATAGTTACTGATCATGGTTCCCACTTTAAGAATCATATGATGACTAAGATAAGCACCAAAATGGGGTTTTCCATGAAAACCTATCTCCCTACTATACTCAAGCTAATGGGAATGTAGAGGCGATCAACAAATTATTGAAAACTATGCTCCAACATATGGTAGAGGAACATAAATCCAATTCATACTTGCAATTTTGTCAATACTATCGGATTATAGAACTTCGCTAAAAATTACAACTGATTTACTCCTTTTTAATTTGTTTATGGACTAGAATAACATTTACCTATCAAGTGTGAGACCCTATCCTTGAAGCTAGCTATTGAACTTCTGCAAAGGAAGAATAATTTTTTTACTTAACAAAACTCAACGAGACTCATTGAGATGAACCCTCATGAATGAATCACATAAAAAAGTGTGAAGGCTCAGTATGACACGTCTGTTCAACCTTATATTTTTAATGAAGGTGATTTGGTTTTGACATATGATCAAAACCATGAAAAGTTAGGGGCTGGTAAGCTCGAATGAATGTGACATTTCCCTTATACCATTAAACTAGTCCTAGAGAGAGGGGCATATGAGTTAGTAGTTTACGATGGGATACCTTTAGGAAAACCTCGAAATGGGATCTACCTAAAAGAGTATTATGCTTATGAACACCCTGCATGTGTACTTTGTACATTTTGCATATAGTGTGTGTTTTGGTGTGGTGTGGACTTTTTAATTTTGTGTGTTAGGGTCTTGTTATAGACATGACTACTTATACAATGTCATGATTTATTGGGTATATGGCAATATATTATGGATTTAAAGATGGTTCCAGTTGACATAACCAAAACCTCACTTCGACAACATGTGTACTTTATTCCCCTGCTAATGAATTCATGAGCTCAGGAAGAGTTTTCCTAGGTCATGTAGCCAATAATATCACTGAATACCATAAAGTGATTGCATTATTGAATGACACTTCTTCTACTGTCGCAAGCCATGTTATTGATTATATGGATTCCTAGCTTGTGGCTTCCTATTTCAAGCCGCATTTATTCCATTCGATATCCAATACTACTTTGTCCTTTTTAAAGGCTATATATTCTTGAGAGATTGTTTGAGTTTATACAATATTAACATGTTCTAAGGAATATGAATACAATTGCTGATTCGTTATACAATTGTCTTAAATTGACATGTTTCACATTATTAAACATTTTGTTATGAAGTGTATATTAAAAGGAACACCATGATGCATGTATAAAAAAATAGTCTAAATGATATCCATGCACATACAATCCACCATAGACACATTGTATAGTAAATCCACTAGAAATCACTTTTATATTAAGTGTGGAAATTTTTTTTACAAAAAGTTATGGGACAAAAAATGAAGCACATGGATTTTAGGCATCACTACAGGTATATAAATAAAAACTAATCGCAGTTCTCATGATAACATATGATGGTCAGTGACACTCGCGGAAGCAGATGACCAATACGCCTAGAAACCCCAACTTTGTAGCACCGGTAATGTGATGGAAGCTCATCTGCTGACATGCCTAGTATGTTGATTGGTCAACCTCTCTATGTTTTGCTCAATCTCCTTGATCTCCTCGGGTGGCTCGCGATCATGAGAAATTATGGCTCTATGATCTTCATTCCTTTGAATAAGGGAAGATCCAACTAGCCTCATAGGCCCAATGTTTGCATAAGTGAAATATGACATTTCAGTACAACAAAAAAATGAAATACTTAAAAATCTATAAAAATTAAAAATGTGAGAAAATTTCTTTTACATAGGTCACTCCAGTGTTCCTGCTCTAGATGCACTAAGTTAGGGTCCCCTCAAAAATATGTTCCCACATATGCACAGTCCTCAATCATGAGTAGCTACCCATGAAACTGCGCCAAGAATGATGTCCCATAGAAAATGATAAGGACACCACCATGGAGAGACATCAAATCAACCCACCTCCTTATGCACCGGTCTCGTGGGTCAGGGGTACTAATCTCTATGTTCTATGGAAAAAAATGAGGAACTCATTCTAGGAAAAAGGAAATCAAAATGGATTCATAGAAAAACTATTCCAATTGACCTGTCTTGCATTTCATCAACTGATATTTCATGTTCTCCGAAATACCCTCACTCCAATTAAAAAAAGTAGGATCCATACTCTCTATTGCATACATCATTTGATCCCTGGTTGCATGCTGCAGAGCCTTGATTCCTACAACTTGAGAAATAATGAATATGAAGGTCCTCAATGTGATAACTCTCACATGTTTAATAAGGATTTTCCCACTAACATTTTTGGTTCAAGCAGTGCATTATTGATGAATCAAGGACTCAGTGGTGTTTTCACCTCCCCTGGTTCCAGAGAGGGAAAAATGTTCCCCCGGATTGAAAGTCCGATTAGGAAATAGATTTCATTCACTTACAAAGTGAGAATGTGAACCCACACTTTAAAATGGAGGTCATCAGTGTCCCACATCGTCACCACATGTTCTAGTAATGGGACCTGGGATCTCATCCTAGGAGTTGGGGACAATTTTTCTAACCCACACTCCCAGAGGGAAAGCATTGTGTTTTCATGTTTTTCTACATGCATATCTTCTAGTTCATGTTCCCTCTCACTCCTTTCCAAAATTTCTTTTGGATGAAACTTGAATCAAAACAATTTAAAGGGAGATGAAAGCACATTCATCTGAAAAATTCCAGAAAAGTGGCTCATTTTTATTCTTTTGGGTTTGCCTTGTGAATGTTGAACCTTGCTTTCACGCATGTTACAAAATTTTTGTAGGTCTCCTTCTTGGGAACTGCGACACTTACAGTTGTCATAGTCCTTGAAAAGAGAGACTTGAACACCCTTAGTGCATTTTTTCCCAAAAACTCATGCCTGAAAATGGTATAAAGCATCATAACAACAAAAAATTCAACCATAAAAATCAAGAGGAGGTAGAGATGGTTTACGTGAAGTTGACGAAATTGAAGATCGTTTCCTTATGCATCCAAAATATCCACTGCAAAAATCATCCAAAATGGTTTTTTCACTCTTGTAAAAAGGAAAAAACACAATGGTAGTAATAATTTACTCTTTACCCTTTTATAATTTTGAAATAGAATATTTTATTATTTTATTTCATTCTTTTCATTATTGTTGCCATTTTTTTGAAAAATCCATTAATATTTTGATTTAAATATGGTTTTTAACACCTATTGTGGAGATGAATGGCCAAACACAGCAACATAGGCTATGACAGAGCTTACTTTTTACAGTAATCAGGTGATAGCCTAGCAGTATTTCCCTTCTACTGGGTAAACTACTGATATTTTCACCGAGTGATTCACAGAGAAGAACTTCACTTACTTGAGATCACTAATTGGAGTGAGTGATACATGGTGATGTCTGCTATTCACCTTTCTATTTTTGGCCCAATTTCCATTTTTGAGGAGAGGTTTTGTTCCCATGTGGTTTTCCTCTTTTCCTTGTTTTTCATGGACAAATACAATTTCTGTTGTATGAGATGACTTGAGCCTTTGTTGCCAAGGCCTCCATGATATTTTTGGTTAAGTTGTTGTAAGTAAAGCTTAAGGGGGGGTGTTAGAACAATAATCCATAAATATTACCTTAGTTTAGACCTTAGACAAATTATTTTTCTTCTATGCATTGATTGCTATGGTTTAGACTTAGGGAAATTGGCCTAACAAGTAAACTGGTTGTTTCGGTCCATTCACACATGCACACCAATTTTCTATCTTGGTCAACCTATAACATGTGTTCCCTCATTAATGACCCTTGGTCTCTTGGAGTGCTCCCATTTCTATTTTTGTGGATTTTGGGTTGACTAGGGGTGCTAGTGATGGTTTTAGACCATTTTGTCCCTTCTAGTGCATTTATTGCCCACCTTGAGCCACTTCCACACCTTTGTTTTCTCACCCACGCTTTTCATAGACTCATCTATGCTCCATCATGCCACACCAATGTTCACACCAGGTTTCGTGACTGTTTGGGGTGATTCAAGAGCTAATTGGTCCACCTACGGGGGATGGAGGTCAAATCTAGTCATGACACATGTGCACTTCCAAATGGCTTCCTAAGCCTCACAAATTTTCTCTATTTATGTATATATCTAATATAAACATAGTTACATGTTATACAATGATAATAATATCCACTATTGTGTTCACATGTGTGTGTAATTTTACTATTTTAGAATTTTTTGTGCTTGTTTTGCAAACTAGAGTGAATTATGAGGGTTTCTTGGCTTCTAGATATATATTTGAATCAATTATCACATGGTATCATATCTGATTGAAACTGAAAATATAATTCAATGTGTTTTATTTGCTATTAGAGTGATTCTCCAGAGAAATTTGAGAGTTTTCATTGCAAGTACATTCAATAATTTTCACCACTAGCACAAGCAGAGATGGTGAAAAATCATGTCTTGCTAACACCATTCAATTACTTCAAATGGAAGGAGAATATGGTTTTCCAGCTAAGGTCCAAGGGTCTCTATAGGGTCACCATGGGTACAAAGGTCAAACCAAATTATGCAGTAGAGAAATTGAAGTATTTCAATAGACTTGATGAAGCCTTTGGAATGCTTTGTCTCAGCATTTCGAGAGAAATATTGTTTCATGTTGAAAATATGGCTACCCCAAATGAAGTTTGGCTCAGTATCGAAGCTCTATTTGGGAAGACTAATGAGATGAGGGGTCACCAACACGAAAATTAGCTCATCTCCTTAAGCCGAATGCATTATCAGACCATCCAAGATTTCTTCACCAAGTTCAAGTCTTTGGTGCTTCAACTCAAGCAGTGTGGAATAAATAAGAAAGAAGAGCAACTCATACTGTCAATACTTTTGAAGCTAGGTCCTGAGTACTCTATTTTTGTTAGCACATTTCTCTCAAGTAAGCTCACAAATCGAAATTGGAAAATGCCATCACTTGCAAGCTTCATGGAGTGTTTGACCCAAGTGAAAGATAAGCTAGTGTAGATGGGAACCATCAAATCAAGAAAGGACCAAGCTCTTGCTGCATGGGTTTCGAATGCATCCAAAGACAAGAAGAAGGCGAAGGATTGGAAACAAATAGATAAGAAGAAATGAAAAAGACCCAAAATTCCTGATGGGGGTTCAAATCCTTGCAAGGAAAAGGACAAGAAGGGCAAGGAGAAAACCAAATGCAACAAGTTTCCATAAGTGATGGAATCCATAGAGTGAATGCATGAAGAAAACATTTTATATGATGGCGCAGCTATTGGATAGGAACAACATCCCAGTCCTAGAGGGCACAAGGAAGAAGGATGAAATTTCAGGTTCTGACAACAAAGAGAGGTGCCATGCATTGGTTGCTGGTTCTTCAGACTCTTCCACCTTCATCATTGATTCGATAGCCTCAAGGAACATGGCATATGTCAGATATTCTTAACATCCATGTATTTAGACAGTGGCCCAACTATTCAAATGGGTGATGATTCAAAGATCCATGCCAAGGGAGTTGGTAGGATCGATCTTGAAGATGGATATTTCAACAATGTCCTGCTTGTCCCAAACTTGGCAGCGAACTTGCTGTTAGTATACCAAATGACACATATTGGAGAATCCAAGACAGTAACATTTAATCCATATGAGTTTGAGATAGATTAAATCTCCTCCAACAAAGTGGTGGCATTGGGGTATGCTGATCACCAAGATAGGATGTGCGAATTCTCCAAATTTCTTCCAAAATCCAGTGGGAAAGCGCTTCTGTCTCATGCAAATGAAACCGATAAGCTATGGCATCTGAGATTTGGCCATATTAACTACAAATACGTCCAAGCATTGAACAAGGATAACATGGTGGAATGCCTTACTCCAATCAAGACCTCAAATGGTACATGCATTGGTTGTGTGGTGCGAAAGAATCCAAAAAGCAAATATGAGAAAGGGAAGGCAAGGAGACCTACAAAAGTACATGGGTTGGTGAATTCAGATCTCATTGTTCCTCTTACCACTCCCTCTATGGAGGATTAAGGTATTTTCTCACTTTCATATATGATTTCTCAAGGTTCTGTTGGGTCTATTTCCTCAAGCTCAAATCTGAATTCTTTGAAACTCTAAATATTTGGAAGGCCTTGGTTGAGAATGAAAGTGGGAACAAGATAAAAATAATTCATATTAATAATGGTAAAGAGTATGTAAAAAATAATTTGCAGCACTTCCGTGAAGAATGTGGCATCCAAATGCAGCATTTGGTCCCCTACACAACAGAACAAAATGGTGTTGCCAAGAGGAAAAAAAGGGCACTCAAGGAGATGGCTACCTGTATGATTGAGGCTAAGGATTTGGGTCCTAATATATGGGATGAAGCCATTGAATGTGCTGCATACATTCAAAACATGGCTCTTCACAAACCAGTGAGCGGAAAAACACCATATGAGGCTTGGTTTGGTCACAAGCCAAATATTTCACATTTCAAGATTTTTGGCTCAAGGGCATGGGCTCGAATTCCTTCAGAAAAGAGAAAGGTCTTGCAGACACAAAGCAAGGAGTGCATCATCATGGGATGTGGTGAATATGAAAAGGGATAAAATCTCTTTGATCCATCCCCACACAAGACTTTCATAGAAATAAGTGTGCAATTTGAAGAAGAAATTATTCCATATTTTGAACTAGCACCAAGGGAATGCTCTTCTCCTCAACACCAAGATGATGTAAGTGATGATTCCCTTCTGATATTTCTGATATTTATTATTCAGATATGTCTAAATATTATTTTTCTAAACATGAATCACCCTCAAGGATCAATTGGGCAATGAAAACCATAGAAGCTGCTGAGGATTTAGCAGGAAATCCTCTAGATCTTAGGAAGACTAGATCACAATTCTAAAGTGCTTATTTTGAAAATGAACTGATTATTGCTAAGAATTTCTATATTATGGTTGGATTTGATACACAATCATATTAGGAATCATATTATGACCCAATATGGAAATCAGCCATGCAATAAGAGTTTAACTCTCTATAGAAAAATGAGACTTGGGAATTGGTTCCTTTGCCTCCCAAGAGGAAGCTTGTGCAGCGCAAGTGGGCCTATGGGACCAAATTTGCTTCTCATGGGTCTGATATAAAATATAAGGCCATATTAGTTTCCAAAGTCTTTTCTCTAGTCCAATGAGTGGACTATACTGATACCTTTGCACCGGTTGCAAATATGGACTCTATCAGACTAGTTTTAGCCATTGTTGCTAGTAAGCGCTGGGAGGTTCACCACATCGATGTCAAAAGGGAAATTATTCATGGTGAGATAAAGGAATAGATATATATGTAGGAACCTGAAGGTTTCCAAGAGGATCCTTCCCTTGTATGCAGGTTAAATAAGTCACTCTATGGCCTCAAGCAAGCCCCAAGGGCTTGGTATGCCAAGATGGACAAATTTCTGCTTTCACTTGTCTTTGTTAGATGTAATTTTGATCCTCGGGTTTATTTGTAGAATATTGGTGATGTATTGTAGGTAATTGTACTATATGTTGATGACATTTTGATTACAGGTATATGCACCAAATAAATTGGGTCAATTAAAGCATCTTTGCACAATGAATTTTCAATGGTCGATCTAGGCTTGTTGAAACAATTTCTTGGTTTGGAAATTGTTCAATCCTAAGCATGGATCAAGGCTAGACAACAAAGGTATGATTCAGAATTGTTATTGAATTTTAATATGGCTGATAAGTTTAAACAATGTGGGGGACTTCCTATTGTGCCCATTCCTTTCTGGTATCAAACTAGGTGAAATTGGTGACTCTCCATTGGTAGATTGCTCATTGTATAGACAACTAGTCTGGAGTTTGTTGTATCTTACGCATTCTAGACCTCATTTAGCATAAGCTATAGGTTCTTTAGCTATATATATTCAGCAGCCTCATGAAATCCATTGGAAGGAATCCAATATTATCCTTCATTATGTACACGGCACTAGGAACTTCGGGGTACATTATGCTGCTAGTTCTCCACTAGAACTAGTAGGATTTTCTAATTCTGATTGGGATGGTGATCCCAATGATAGAAAGTCCACTTAAGGTTTTGTATTCATGCTTGAAAATGGTTCCATATTCTGTTCAAGTAAGAAACAACACACTATTTCCCTTTCTTCATCTGAGGTCGAGTACAGAGGAGCAATGAATGCAACTACACAATGTGTGTGGTTCCAAGGCATTCTTCAGGAACTTGGTGTTGCAGTTGATTCACCCACTGTCATTTGGAGTGACAATAAAAGTGCGATCCATATTTACACAGATACATTACAGAGATAGAGGAACAAGCACATAGATATTCATATGAACTACATTTGGGGCTTAGTGCATGATCGGGTGATAGCCTTGCAGTATTGCCCTTCTGGTGATATTTTCACCAAGTGCTTCACAGAGAAGACATTTATTTAATTGAGATCACTACTTGGAGTAACTGATACATGGTGATGTCTGCCATTTACCTTTATATTTTTGGCCCCATGTCCATTTTTGAGGAGAGGTTTTGTTCCCATGTGGTTTTCCTCTTTTCCTTGTTTTTCATGGACAAATAAAATTTCTGTTGTATGAGGTGACTTGAGCCTTTGTTTTCGAGGCCTCCATGATATTTTTGGTTAAGTTGTACTAATTAAATCTCAAGTGGGGGTGTTATAACATTAATCTATCCTTATTACCTTAGTTTATACCTTAGACAAATTGTTTTTCTTCTATGCATTGATTGTTGTGGTTTAGACTTAGGGAAATTGGTCTAGTAAGTAATATGGTTATTTTGGACCATTCACACACACACCAATGATCTAACTTGGTCAACCTGAAACATGTGCACCCTCATTAATTACCATTGATCTCTTGGATCTCTCCCCTTCCTCTTTTTTGGATTTTGGGTTGACTAGGGGCTCTAGTGATGTTTTTAGACCATTTTGTCCCTTCTAGTGCATTTATTGTTCACCTTGAGCAACTCCCACACCTATGTTTCCTCACCCATGCCTATCATAGAATCAATTATGCTCCATCATGCCACACCAACATTCACACTAGTTTTTGTGACTATTTGGGGTGATTCGAGAGCTAATTAGTCCACCTAGGTGTTGTACAGGATTATACACCTTATAACCTAAGGTCTGGGGTTACCAACATACTCAATAAACTTGCAGACAATTGACTATAGAGTGCAGTAAAGGAAATAGGAGGATGGGAAGGACTTACCTGATACACGACGGTTGACCCTAGCTTGTCCTCTTCCGCTCTGCTTCTCCTCCAAAGTCTTCAGGGATGTTTTCTCCTTCACCTGTCAAGATTCAATCTTCCAGATACAAGATGATTCATATATATATATATAAGCAGGTTAGATAAATCATATATGGAATACAGAAACATAAACATTCATCAAACCACAATACATGAGACACATATGGAAGAAGGATTCTCTTTATTAACAATAATGAGGAAGTTCAAATTACAACCCAACACCTGAGACAAGGACTCCTCTGCAACCAAAGGATTCTGAGTTCAACTGCTCCAAAGAATTCTGTATAAACTCCACCAGCATAACTTTGCTCTCCAAGTGTATGTACCAAACACCCTCCCCAAGGCCTGTATTTATACATGGTGAAATAAGGCATTTTCGAAGGTTGAGGAGGTTGAGACAGTTAAGATGATTAAGGTAAATGACTTAACTAATCTCAAGTAATCGCGTATTTTTATTTTTAATGTCAAAGGAACACATCCGTGGGTATGAAAAATGACAACTTGTGTATGATCCGTGAGTTTCCATAAGAGCAACTCGCTTATACATCCATACGCGACATGCAACAACCGACACTCGCGTATGATCCACGAGTTGCATATATATAGGGTCGCGTATATAACTTGACATAACTAAAAAGTCAAAGTAACTAGCTGGATGGATGATGAATGTAGTTTATAATAAGCCTATCCATAGTGTTTTGGGCAATCCTCAATCCATAGATGTCCTTTTGTGTGCCAACATGAGGGATGTCGATGCTCGGATGGAGAGGTGCCATTCAGGTGGATAACACATTCCCCCTAATGTGTGAGGTCAGAGGGAAACGATGGCAAAAATACATTATAATCTTCATC
The DNA here is from genome assembly GCA_001517045.1 of Pseudotsuga menziesii. Taxonomy (NCBI): domain Eukaryota; kingdom Viridiplantae; phylum Streptophyta; class Pinopsida; order Pinales; family Pinaceae; genus Pseudotsuga; species Pseudotsuga menziesii. The sequence goes on from LPNX011143885.1 coordinate 20,216, forward strand.
TTTGGAGAACTCAGAAATCCAATGGAGCAGAGAAATTACCTGAAACAAATACATAGTAATGTCATATACAAAGTTACATCTAAGGATGCTATGTTCAATTTATTGGAACAATAGCTCCTTTACAATATTGGAGTACATCATATGATACGGGTATAAAACCATGTATATTACAAAGGTGGATCGAAGCCACAATATACAATAATGATGAGTCTTCAAAGATCTGGAAGCTGTGTATAGGAATAGAACATAATCTTGCACAACTTAGTCCATAGGTGAGGAACTAAGGTCTTCATAAAGGATCCCAAAGAACCAGTACAATCCAAGCCGTGTGAATAAGGGTAAGCTGAAGTCGAACATGGAAAGGATTCAACAGGTTGTCAATCAATAGGTGATAATCAAAAATTGAAGCAAAGGAATTCACCAATGATGAAAGTGAATCCTAAGATACTATCGTCAAAACTCTAGGTCTTCATCATCGGGAAGTGCTGAAACGGAACTGTGCTGTGATAAGGAAGGCAATAGATCCTCCAACGGATCACAAGAGTGACTAGGAACTGGGCAAAAGAAGGGAGACATAATTGGATAACAGATATAACAATGATGGGATTAGGCTATAGATCAGACATTGGGAAGAGTCCTTGAACAATGAGCACAACGCAGAGATGACCCAAGGCAGTGTATAACTTATAGATAGAACATTTAGAATTATCTATCATGTAGGAGACATGATCGGATTCCCTAGGTATAACGGACAAGAGGAGGAGTAAGAAACTCAAAGTGATAGCTGAACACAAGTGGACACTAAAACATGGATATTGGAAAACAAAGAGTGCTATGTTCAAGGATGACATGTTGCCATTACTGAAAACAAGAGAAAACTTCTTCCTTAACTTCCCTGTTAAATTTTAACGAGTCCAGGAAAGTCAACTCGGTTCCCTCTTCATTTTTTAACAAGCTTGAAGAGATGGGAAAATAATGCTTGATAGTGTCACTGATTCATGGATTTAATGAGCCTGAACTAGTACATGCTCAGTCGATGTTTTCACATTTAGAGAGTCTGAAAACTCCAAAGAAGACTCTAGGGGGGTCCTTTTTCGTCCAATTTAGTCTCATGAGGCCGAAAAAGTATAAAACAAACCACAGAAGAACTCTCTTAACTTCCGAAGAAGAAAAGGTGAACCTTTTTCATACTTAGTCAGGGAGGTCCAAAAAAGGTTAAATTACCACCTACCCAATGCTCCTTCCAGAACAACATAAAATAGCTTGAGTTTTACGAGTGTGAAGGAAAGCAAGATCACTTGGAAAGATCCATTTGGTTACGAGAAATGGGGCTTACAACAATAAACTCGTTGCTTTGTTCTTAAGTGTTTAACGAGCATGACAAAGACACAAAGTACACTCAGAATCTTTTTCATGTTTGGGTCCAAAGCACGAAAAAGAGAAAACTAAGCGCAAACCAGGTGTTCCTTTTCCGTAAATTTAGTCCCTCAGGTTTGGAAAAGTGATAAACCTATACCTGAGAATACTCTTCTCAATTCAAAAGAAAAGAGAGTGATCCTTTCTCGTATTATTCCGCATGGTCTAAGAAAGAGATAACCTACCACCAATGCGGATGCCCGTTCACATATTCTTAACGAGCTTGAACGGACGAGATAACTCGGCAGTCAAGTATGTTTTGAAGGAGTCAGACCTGGGCCTAAAGAAACTCCATAAGGGCAGGGAGTCCTATAAAGGGATAGATTGTAAAAAGAGATTCAAAAGAAGCTCTATTTGGCGTGAAAAATAACTAAGAGGATACCCCTGAACCTGAAACAGTTGCGGCATGAGTACCAAAGGATGACATAGGCATATAAGAAGGATACTCATGAAAATGGGTCCTAGCCACGGAAGAACAATGGTAGAAACAAGGGACTAATGGATTAGAATACCATAGTCTGTGGAAAAATGTTGAATGCTAACGTTAATGTGGAGTGAAAAGATGCCAACATGTATTGGAAATAATAAAACCACCCTATTGGAGCAACAACACTTTGTAAAAAGTGATAAACCTGTTTCAAGGCACAAAGAATATGGTATTAGTTGATTGACATTTCAAACTATAGAAAAAGACCCACTTAAAGAAATATAATTTCTATAAATAGTTTGAAAATTAAAACAAAACTCACCATTTGAACTTTTGAGCCATAAAAAGCAAGGTTTACCCTCTACCTTTGATTGATCATTATGGACAATTGGACCGACGGAATTGAAATCCGCCAGTTGCAGGTAAACCTACACCCTGAGCTCTTCATTTTGATCCAAGCAAATATTAATTTTGAGTGTGAATTCCATATTTGAAAGCATCTTAAACTATAGCAGGGTGCATATGCGGGTTGCTGATAGTGAAACTCGCGGATACGCGTTCTATACGTGGGTTGTCTAACTAGACAGTTGCGTATGGTACGCGACATGTCTAGGTAGACAGTCGCGTATGCTGCGTGGAGGGAAAAAAGCTTAAATATAGTTAAAATTTTTGAAATTTTGATATGGAAATACTGAATCAAATTGCTTGTATTTGCTAGGTAAAACATGGTTCTGGAATGGAGGGAAAGGGAGCACGAAATAATGGACCAAGCGCCACTCCCCACTATACAGGCTTTGCGGACTAGTGGGCTACTGAAATTCTTTTGTACATCACCCATGCGGGCCAATGTCCGCATACTTGAGTTCATGGTCAATTATTTTGATCATGATTTGGTGATGTTCAACCTACAAGGTGAAACCCTAGAGCTTACCACTGAAGACATATATTTCATTACCGGGTTGTCACGACGGGGAGCACCGATGAACATGGAGGGCACTGGCAGGGGCGGTGACCCCTTAAGTGTCCAAAACTATATATATGTGTTCTATACACTGGGTACTCAAAGAAGAGGAACCAACGTTCCAATTGCAGATATCCGAGATTTTACTCTCTAGGTATTAGCTAGCACCATTGTGAGAATTTCAGGATCATCATCCTTATATTTGGCCACGAGGAACCAAATGAGGCTAGTAGTAGACTGTTTTAGAGGTGCTCTCTATGATTGGTGCTCGGGAGTTGCCCCCATCATGAGGAGACAACTATTCGACTGCAAGAGAGGAAGACGCAAGAATTGTGGCTATCCAAGCATATTAGTGGCATTTTTCTTCAAGAGAGTACCAGCATTGAGCCCCGCTATACCTCTACAGGTCAGTTCTCCACGTTAGTCGAGGATGAGCAGGTGGGGAGACATCTTCCTCCGTCAAGGAGGAGGAGACTCAGTACATAGTTTCTATGATGATGATTTTTACACTTGGTGGGAACGACAGCTGCCAGCATTGTAGCAGTTTCCATATGCCGGGATGGACTTCCGAGGTGACCCCAACCTTGTCCTCCCTCCAGTAGGAGCATGGGGTGAGCTAGGTAAGTAATCTTTAATTTTTTTATCATTTTCAAATTTTTATGAATTTTCAAATGATAGATATATACATATATACAAGTCTTAACCCTATTCATGTGTCAAAATGCAGATATTGGACCAGTCCGCCCTGAAGGGCACCCTCGCATGTTTGTTCGTCCTGTCATGGGCGAGGATCCATGATTGATCAGGGTACTAGAGGGAAAGCTAGCCAGGCTAACCCAACGAGTATCGACCATACAGATAGAGCATATCCCTATAGCCATGCAGGAGTTTGTTGTGGGGGTTCCACTGGTTTGTCTACGTCTTTTCAGACGAGTGGCTAGAGCAGTGCTCATATATAGAGATGTGGTGGAGGCTGTCGAAGCCGAGGAGGTTGAGGAAACCAGATTGCGGAGGGATCATGGGGACCAAGGAGGTCCTAGTGGCCAGGGAGGTCCTATTTAGTTCTAAGGAATTTTGATGGACTATGATCCACATTTTTATGCATTTTGTATATGACGGGATGTGAGGATCAGACTTGACCTATCTATGAGCAGATATTTTACATATATATATATATATATATTGGTGTTTGTTGTCAGTTTATTTACAAGTGTTTTTCATATGTTTGTTGTATATCTTATAAAATGTGTGTGAGATGCCAATCCAAAATGTAATTAGCATATGCATCAGTCAATGAATTTTGGGTTCGTGGAATATGATTGAAAGTAATAACTTCAAAATGTCTTTCCAATAAACGAATTTGCATGAACTGACGTAATAAGATAGGATTTCGTAGCTGGTAAGCTTGATTGAGCTGGGAAACCACCAACTGAGAGTCCAAACAGACCTCAAGCTCGGCGATACCACGTGACAAAGCATCCCATAGGAGCTCAATGATGGCCCTATACTCAGCAACATTATTCGAGGCAGGACCTAGATAAGCGCCTCCCACGGTGATAAGCTGTCCTGAGGGAGAATAGATAACCCATGCTGCCGATGCTAGGTTACAAGTATGATGGTTGGCACCATCAGAAAACCCTATATACCATTCAGAAGACATCTGCAACAACCAGCAGATATATATATAAAAAAAATGACATCCTAATGTACATAAAAATACATACACTAAAAATACAAGAAAAAGTGCTAAGCCTATGCGTAGTACTTCTTCAGGTAGAGCCCATTTCTAGGCTCAGGCAGCTTATTCCCATCGAAATCAACTAAATCATATGCACCCTTACTTAATACTTTCGACACGACATAGGGTCCTAACCACATAGCCTTGAATTTTCCTTCCCCCAGAGGTTCTTTATCTTGGTCCCAAAGCAAGACAAGTTCCCCTTCAGAAAAAACCCTAGGTTTGATCGATTTATCATACTAAGATTTAACCCTATTTTTATGAGCCTGATTAGCAGTCAGTGCATCTCTACGCTGTTCATCAAGGTGTTCTAAATGTACCAGACGTTCCTCAAGCTCAGTCGTATCAGGAAACACATGAACGACTATTTGTAGAGACGGGATTTCACATTCAATCGGAGTAACTACTTCCACCCCATGAACAAGTTGGAAAGGAGAGAAACCTGTAGCAGTCTTTACGTTAGTTCGGTAGGCCCAAAGAGTAGGATATAACATGATGTTCCAGTTAGAGTGGGATGCATCAATTGTACGTTTAAGGATAGTTTTTAAAGTCTTGTTGATAGCCTCAACTTGATCGTTTGCTTGTGGATAGTATGGAGAAGAATGTTCTTGTCTAAATACGAGCATAGTAGTCAGTTCCATCATCATGTTATTTTGAAAATGACTGCCATGGTCAGTGAAAATCACTTTGGGTATACCGAAGCGTGCAATAATCTGATTGAATACAAAGAAAGCTGCTGTTTCCCCATCGGCTTTGAAGGTAGGCATTGCCTCTGCCCATTTCGTAAAATAGTCAATAGAGACAATGATGTATTTGTGCCCCCAAGCTGAGGCTGGGTTGCATGTCAAGTAATCAATCCCCCATTTCATGAAGGGACCTACCGAGACAATGGGAAATAACGGAGTAGGATATGACCGCATTTTCCTGGTGTAAAGCTGACACAGATGATAGCGCTTCACTGCTTCCACACAATCTTTAAAGATCATGGACCAGAAATAACCAGCACGCAATATATTTTGGGCCGTTGCTAAGCCAGATAAATGACCCCCACATGCTCCGCTATTGGAATCATTTAGGACAATTTCTTCTTCCTCATGAGTAAGACAACGATGCAAAACGGAATCTACCTCTCGTCGATATAATGTATCTCCTATAATGAGGTAGTTCTTGGCATGTAGGCATAATTTACGTCGTTCCTCCCTAGAGGAAGCTGCAGGATACTTCAAAGTCTAGAGATATATAAGAATATCTCCGTACCAAGGATTAGAGGTGGATATCAGGAAGATGTGCTCATCTGGGAATGAGTCGTCTTGAACCACTACATCTTCTTCAGTAGGAAATTCTGCTATAAGCTCATAAAAAACTAAGGACTTCTTAGACTTAGCGGACTGAAAATCCAAGTCAAACTCTTGGAGAATGACTATCCATTTGTTAAATTTTCCCGCAACAATCCACCAGGATAAAACATACTGGAACGAATTCACATCCGCCACTACCATGGTGGTCCTCAGTAAAATGTAGTGACGTAACCTCTGCACAGCATAAACAACTTCTAAGGCTAATTTCTCAACATGGGAGTATCTAAGCTCAGGTCCGGCCAAGGCACAGATAAGATAGTAAACGACATGATCAACAAGCTTATCGTCCTCCTGGACTAGTACTACCCCAATGGTCGACTCCAACGCGGCCAGATATAATATAAAATCCCTAGAATAATCTGGTGGACGTAATAAAGGTGCCAACAACAAAGCTTTTTTCAATGCCTCGAATGCAAGTTGTGTGGTTTCATCCCATACAAATGGGGTGTCCTGTTTGAGCAGGCGCATGAAACCCTTAGTGATATTGGCATAATTAACAATAAAACGTCGAAGAAAGTTAGACTTTCCTTGCAGGCTTTCAAGTTGCCTGAGAGAATGAGGAGGAGGCATATTTACAATGGCCTCAACTTTCAAAGGATCCACCTGGATGCCTCTACTAGAGACAATGAATCTGAGTAATGTTCCTAACTCGACGCAGAATACACACTTGTGTGGATTCAAGCGAATTTTATAATATCTGCATCTCTCAAATATCAACCGTAAATGATCTGGATGTTGGATCCTCTTACGAGAATGTGTGGGCAGATCATCAAGGTATGGTTCGACAATGGATTTAATGTCATGAAAAGCAAAGTTCATAGCCCGTTGAAAGGTTGCCCCAGCATTTTTCAATCCAAAGGGCATTTTCTTATACGCAAATGTACCCCAAGGGCAGATGAAAGTAGTTTTATGTTGTTCTTTTGGTTTGATTTGGATTTGATTGTAGCCGGAGAAACCATCCATAAACGAAAACACCTCACTTCCCGCACATGCATCTATGATCTGATCTATAAATGGTGTGGGGTAGTTGTCCTTAGGACAGGATTTATTAAGGTCTCTAAATTCTATACAAACGTGAATAGTCCCTTGCTTTTTATCAACAGGAACAGGGTTGGATACCCATTCAGTCAAAGCTATGGGATATATTAAACTAGCTTTCAACAGCTTTTCAACTTCTGCCTTCATAGCCACCGCTTTGCGCAGGTTCACGGGTCTTAATTTTTGTCGAACTGGCTTGGCATCAGGATATGTTCGGATTTCATGTTCAACAATCGATGGATCTATTCCTGGCATCTCCTCATATGACCAGGCAAAGACATCGTGGAATTCCTTAAACAGGGTAGTATAGATAGCAATCTCCTCAGGAGAGCAGTTTGCACCTATATATATGTTTTCCATGACATCTGGGTTTACAGAGATGTTAATAGGTATAGTGGTGGAATTATTTGCCATATTCCCCTCGGCAAAGATTCCTTCCCTAGGCAAGGGATTGATAGGTATATCAACATCTTTTGACAGTCTCACGCGAAAATCTTGGTTTTCTATCCTGTTTAGTTCTGGAAGAAAATATGATCGATGATGAAGATCCTCACAAATCTTATCACGTCCACTCATGGATTCTAGAACAGGTTCATCAGAAGGTAACACCATGTCTAAACAATCTATAGAATGCGAAGAGTTTTTCGCCCATGCGGGCAAATAGGCTTCTTCCAGATCGTCCGAGACTGTTAGAGGATCTGGAATGGGATCAGCAGTGGCTTGAGTGATAGCTTGATACGCTACCTCCACTACCGATAAGGGCACTTTAGGTTCATGGGGAGTTGGGAGAACCCAAGGATCAGTCCTATCGACAACCGTAGCTATGGACTTCCCCACACTAGTAGAACCAATGTAATTAACCGGGGCTGGAAGATCAAATGTGCCCATCAGTGATGTGTACATTCTAGCCCCCAAGCTCTGTGCAACAGGTTTGACCTGATCAACCAATGGCACAACGAACTCACTAGACTCTAAACGACCTTTTCGGGTAAAATCAAGTTGATCAATAGTAATCAACTTGCCCTCATGTGGAAAAACCACTACACGAAGAACGACCGACGCAATAGCGGACATCGCATAAGTCCAACTCCTTCCTAGAAATAGATTGTAGTCCAAGGGAGCATCAATCACTTCTACTTCAACAGACACTGCTTTGCCTACCAACTTAATTTCAAAAGTCGGCAGGATGCCATGCGGATGAAAGGATCTTCCATCAAAAGTAGTAAGCAAAGTGTTTGATGGGACCAGCTTTGGGGATCCAAGAGCTTTCCAACAGGTCAACAACATAACACATGTAGAGGCCCCATCATCAACAACTTCCCTTCCAATGGTCTTACCACCATGGATGACATCTATTGATAGGGCTACATGGTAAGGTAGGTGAAATTTAACATCAGATAAATGAAATTTCGCCATGAGACTCGAAGAGTCCATGCTACCTAAAGCTGCTAAGAGGGCATCCCGCTGAGCGAGACAACTCTGTAACACCTCTAAAGCTGACATTGCACATGGGGTTTGAGCTATGTATTCAACCACAGAGTAGTTTGAAGCAGCCCTAGCATTAGGGTTATGCAAGGTCTTCTTGAAGACACCTTTCTGTATCTTCGGCATAGTTTCAGCAGGCTTTTCTATTGTGAGAGGGTTAGAAGTTTCACCTACAACTTTACCCTTCTCAGGAGTCTCTTTCTCATAGTTTTTGTTCCTTATCTGCAAAAAAGTCAAAGATCGAACCATGTTGATATAGTTTGGGTCAACGGTAGTTTGAGTGTCCCCTGCTACGTTAGAAGCTGAAGCAGAGTTCTGTCCTTGGGGAAAAGGATCCTTCAGGATAGCTGGTTGTTGAGCTTTAAGTAGCTTCTGGGCTTGATCCATAAGGGGACAAAGGTGAGTAAGGTGGTCCTCTTGGCACAACTTACAAGTGAACTTGACTTTCTTCTTTTCTTTTTCCCCCCCATCAGCATTATTTTCAGGCTTTTGCTTGTTTTGGTTTCCCTCTCCCTTCTTACCTTTCTTTTTCTTCCCATTGGGCTGCTGATTGCCCTTCTGAGAGGTTTGTGCAAAAACATTTACACTCTAGGGGGAGGGGGCAGCCTTTGCTGCCTCCACCGTAGACTGCTTGACAAACAACTAGTGAAGTTGTTTAGTCAAAGGCTCTACGGTGGGAGAGTTAATAGACCCAACCACACCATCGGCATGGGGTCTAGGCTTAGGCTTCTCCGCATCGTACGAAGGCCTCGGTGCCTCAGGGATGATCTCATATAAGATCCTAGATTGTGAATAAATCAAATCCAGTTGCTGGGCCTTGAGTATGGCTTCTTCTTCATTCGTCACTCCTGAGGTGGATATGTCCTTAGATATGTATGGCAATAGAGATTTAAGGAACCACTCTAAAAGGAACTCAAGAGGGATAGTGGCTTTTATAAGGCTCTTTCACCTCCTCCACTCTTGGATGTGATCTGAGATGTGGGTAGCCTTGTTTTGTCTAAAAGTAGACAACAATTCCGTTCCAAAATCATATTGGACGGGAAGCTGAAAGTGGCTAAGAAATGCACTAGCCAAGTCCCAGAAACTACTGAAAGCAGCAGAAGGCAATTCAATATACCATTTTGCCACAGTACCTATCAAGGTCCTCTGGAACAGCCTCAACCTAACTAAATCTTCATTCAGCGAATTTGAAGAACACCATAAATGGAATGTGGTAGCATGACCCCCAGGATCTCCACCAGTTTTTCCTTCGAACTTAGGGATGTCCGACAACAATTTGGTGGGAACAGGTGGCCACAAGGGGTCATGCTTCACCGGGTCATTCATCAATTTTGACAAATCTGGAAAGTTTAAGGTTGCCAGGAATGGAAGTTTGGGTCGAACCGGGGTAGTAAATGTGCCAGCTTGGGGATTTGAGGGACCTGCCCCCGAATGCCCATGGGTAAAAGTGGGGTTGCCCCCTGCCACCGGTTGCGAAGTGGGAAGATTTCTCTGAAACAGATTCCATCTGTAAGCCATAGGATTGTGTATGGGAGGTGCAGTGTAAGAAGTTCGGGCTGTCCCCATAGAAGCAAGGGTCTGAAATATAGGAGCAAGTATCCCTCCGCTAAACAACGAAAAGGGAGAGCTCGTGTAAGGGACCGAAATTGGAGTTTGGAAACTTTTCCCATAAGAGGTGTTGCTCCCAAACTGCACTCCTACATAGGAAGGAGATGGACCTATGTATGGACTGGATGGGGGAATGTGCCCCCCATTCCAAGGAAATCCTTGGAAAAATGCCGAGGATCCTATCGGACCACTCTGGGTAGTATATGGAAAGGAAGAAGGAATAGTAGGTATATTGATGATCCTAGTAACCATGTCACCAGAAGTACCCGCTATGTTTGAGTGAATCGGTGGTTGAACCACCCGGCTCGCTGGAGTCAAAGGTGTAGAAGGTAGACTAGATCTAGGGACACTTACCGGGGGAGGTAGTACCCCTTCAACCGGAATGGTTGAGGTGAACACAAAAGGACTTTCTTCCGCAGAAGACATGATCCTACCCACAGGGACACCTACTACAGGTGAATCGAAAAGTCTAACCTGAACGATCATAGGATCGTTTAAATCAGTCAAGGGGGTGTTAAAGTTTCTTGCAAACTCGTCAGTCTACAATTCTTCTATCTCAACTGTATCAAGATCAAAATGGTTAGCTATCAGTTCTGGTTCACCAAGAACTTCACTTATCCCTATCGGTTCAAATGAACCATCGGTGTCTAATCTCTGCTTTTGGGGTAGAGGTGGAGGATCCAATGTGGTGAGAGGAGGAAGGTTTCTCAACCTTCTTGACCTTCTAAAAGGTTGGTCCTCCAGAATTGAAAATTTGACAAATCACACCCTAAGGCCAACTAAACATAGGCAAAACCACAGAGCAGACACTATAAAAATCCTAAAGCCTCAAACAATCAAACCAGGGTAAAAGATATACTTTCCCGAAGAAAGATGATGAACGATTACTTGGCATCCTTGAAGTGGTTCTTAGGCACAAGCGAAGGAATCACCCAACCGTCCTCCTACACTTTCAACAAGGGTTACCTTCCAAGACTGTTCAAGGTGAACCGGAAATAACCTTCCGGTTTACCTAGGTATGAACCCTACAAGACAAGAGACTAAAGGCTACCTTAGCTATACCAATAGTCTGGGGGGACAGTCTCAAGCTGAACTCGTACACATGGGCAGGGTAGCTGAGCCTGAAACTCTGTCTAGGAAAGAATCCCCAGATGCGTAAAAGTCTTGAGTTACGTTTTGACAAGGATTCAGAGGGTTATCTCCTCTGTCCAAGCCTCCATGCGGCCTCGTGCTTAACTCCCGTTTGAGAGGAGCTTCCTAGATACAGTCGATAAAGTCAAGGATTTACCGAAAGAAAGGTCCACTATGTCTAAGTGTTATAACTTGTGGGAAGTTTACACTTCCTAAGGTCCACTATGTCTAAGTGTTATAACTTGTGGGAAGTTTACACTTCCTAGCCCACAAGTCTAGCCTAAGCTAGTAGGTGAAAGGCCCCTAAAAAACAAAAATTACTAGTAAATTTTAATTTATGCATTCATTTTAAAGGGTTGTTTCTTACTCAAGAGGAAATGGAGTGGTGTACTTGTGGTGTTTTTGACTCAAATAAGAAATAAATGAAAATAAAGGTGTATTCAAAGCAAAATTACCATTATAAAAGCAAACTTCTTTTTCTTTTTTGCAAATATATATTGATGAACTGAATGCAACGATAAAAGAAACTAAGCCTATATTTTTTGTAGTTTTTGAGGCAATAATTTTAAATTGAAATAAACACTACTCATGCAAAAACAAAATGCAAAAGCTTAACAATGTTTTCTTTTCACTTTTAAAAATACTCAAAATTCTACCATGCACCTAAAATGCATTATACTTGAGCAAACTTGAATCAAATAAACTGTATAAAAGCAACAAATTGAAGCAAACAGGCTAACAGAACCAAAAGAAAACCAACAAAGGAAGGCTAGGAACCCTAGATTGGGTGCACACAATGACAAAAATCACTGCAGACTTATAAAGGAAAGTGACAACCAACTACTGGAAAAACAAAGCCCAAGACCCTAATCACTGATCTGGACAGAGACACTTAAACCCAGAACCCAAACAGGCCAAGCTACTTCAGCATGCAAACAGAAAATAAGCCAAGCAAATGAAACCCAAGAGCTTTCGAAAAAGCACAAAGTGTAGTCACCAAAGGCATTCAAACAAGAAACACAACATTCATAAAGAAAATCAACTCACAAACAGGGATTACACAAAGAAAGGAACAAGCAAACCTCAAATAAAAAATCCCTATTTCCAGGCATATACGTGACTTGTATAGAAGGGAAACCCGCGTATAGTACGCGACTATCCAGTAAAGCAACCCGTGGATGCAAACCTGTATACGCGACTGTGCAGAAGAGCAACCCGCGTATAGGTACAAAATTTTTCTCAAAAAACAAGAAAAATTCACAAGACTTTCAAATACTATGAGAAGTGTGAACCAGGGTAACAGACCACACACAGACTTGAAATCAAAGACTGGTCAGGGGTGACAGAAACAACCTACAGCAGTCTGGGTTCCCCAGTGGAGTCACAAGTTCTGTTGTACAGGATTATACACCTTATAACCTAAGGTCTGGGGTTACCAACATACTCAATAAACTTGTAGACAATTGACTCTAGAGTGCAGTAAAGGAAATAGGAGGATGGGAAGGACTTACTCGATACACGACGGTTGACCCTAGCTTGTCCTCTTCCGCTCTGCTTCTCCTCCAAAGTCTTCAGGGATGTTTTCTCCTTCACCTGTCAAGATTCAATCTTCCAGATACAAGATGATTCATATATATATAAGCAGGTTAGATAAATCATATATGGAATGCAAAAACATAAAAATTCATCAAACCACAATACATGAGACACATATGGAAGAAGGATTCTCTTTATTAACAATAATGAGAAAGTTCAGATTACAACCCAACGCCTAAGACAAGGACTCCTCTGCAACCAAAGGATTCTGAGTTCAACTTCTCCAAAGACTTCTATATAAACTCCACCAGCATAACTTTGCTCTCCAAGTGTATGTACCAAACACCATCCCCAAGGCCTGTATTTATACATGGTGAAATAAGGCAGTTTCGAAGGTTGAGGAGGTTGAGACAGTTAAGATGATTAAGTGAAATGACTTAACTAATCTCAAGTAATCGCGTGTTTTTATTTTTAATGTCAAAGGGACACATCTGTGGGTATGAAGAATGACAACTCGCGTATGATCCGCGAGTTTCCATAAGAGCAACCCGCATATACATCCATATGCGACATGCAACAACCGACACTCGCATATGATCCGCGAGTTGCATATATATAGGGTCGCGTATATAACTTAACATAACTAAAAAGTCAAAGTAACCAGTTGGATGGAGGATGAATGTAGTTTATAATAAGCCTATCTATAGTGTTTTGGGCAATCCTCAATCCATAGATGTCCTTTTGTGTACCAACATGAGGGATGTCAGCACTCAGATGGAGAGGTGCCATTCAGGTGGATAACACTAGGGGGGATGGAGGTCAAATCTAGTCATGACACATGTTCACTTCTAAATGGCTTCCTAAGCCTCATGAATTTTCTCTACTGATGTATATATATGATATAAACATATTTACATGTTAGACAGTGCTAATAATATCCACTATTGTGTTCACATGTGTGTGTAATTTTACTCTTTTAGGCTTTTTTGTGCTTCTTTTGCAAACTAGAGTGAATTGTGAGAGTTTCTTGGCTTCTAGATCTAGCTATGAATCAATTCTCACACTTTCAAAATTAGGATTACATCATTGGAATTTGATTGGAATATTCCACTGAATGTTCGACTTCAACTCATTAATTCACACTCAAGGGAATGTACTAGGGTACCTTCGGAATGATTAAAATCAATAGAGATCTCCCTCACATTTTTTAATGGTATACCTAAAATATGGATAATCAAGTGGTTTCTACCATGTTCGATGTCAAAACATCTATTCACATGGATAGAATCGTATCGTTCAGGTTTGAGATGAAGACCTTGGGTTTCTTTTAGGCATGTACTTGTATTATCCACCTTCCCTAGGTTGCGATGGAGTATTTTGTGTATGCATAATTGCATAGATACACAATGTATGTTAAGTGGATATTATCAATTTTGGGTCGTTATGACATAGATACATGATGTATATCTCATAGCTATGTCCAGATTTGAGTCTTTAGGCATCGATCTACATTGTATTTTTGGTTGCCATGACCTATTTGTCTTGACATGGATTTGCAATGTATTGGTCAACAACCATGTTATGAGTAATTGGGTTACCTATCTCAGAGATGTCTATACTACAAAGTCCTTGTTATTTTTTGACACGATTCCAACTGGTGGTTCTTTTCCTTAATATTCATCTAACAAATTAGTTCAGCTATCACTTCACTCTAGCTTCATACTTTGGGGGGAAATATGTTAGACATAAATTTCATCATCACCATGATAATGAACCATCTACATTAAACCTTGACACAATCCTTGAAGTATCTTGATCAAACTTACTTGGAAGATGAGAATCATAATCCCCCCCAGCTTAAATTGCTTGGTTAGAAACATTGTTACAATTTTCTATCTGACAAATGGAAACACTCATAATTTTTGTAGGTTTCTATATGGAAAATTTAAAGACTTTTCAGGTTTCCTTCATGCATAGTGTGACACCTTTGATTGTCACAATATGCTCTTGGACAAGGAGAGACAGTATCTGTACGAATGGAGAAAAAGAAGTTTCGAGGAACTTCTAGAAATAATACATCATGGATGTATATCCCCACCTATTTAGGTGGATCTCAGCTGAATTCCTCACTTTATGGGATCTAGTCCTAACCTTCTCCCCTTATCTCTCATCTCCCCTCTATCCCTTTTTTCCTATAAATACAAGCTCATTTCCATGGGTGAGGGGTAGAATGGATAGTATCTAGATATTGTAGGAATTATGTTAGACCTTTGATAGCCACTCCTTTCAAGTAAGGTGATAAGTGAGGAAATGATTCACTGGAAGGGATATTCAACACCGAGTCTTTCTGGTTATAATTCTTTCCTCATTATTAACACATCAATACGTTTCCTTTCTCATAAATGATGTTCACTTTAATTTATAACATTTCTCCTCGGACATTTTCTTAGATTAATCACATGGTCTTGTTTCTTTGGATCTTCCATAGGTTATCTAATCAATCTAAGGAGCATGACTATAAAACCTTCAGATCAACAAAGGACAACCTTTAGTAAAGGTATGTGCTTTCTTCATCTTTAAGTAATTTGATTAGTCTAGAGGAGGGTGTGTGTTTATGTGCTATTTTGTTCTATATTTGAACCATTCAAACTAGGGATTTTGGTATTTGTCCACATCAATTGAATAATACTCAAACACCCTAAATGCATAATCTTGAATATAATTGTAGACAAAGAGTATAAGATCCCAACTCACAGAATAAAGATAGAGGAAAATAGAGAAATAATAGTGGCCACTGATACTCATTCCCTAACTTAGAAAAAACAAGGAACCAACCATACTGCATACAATGACTCTTCGCAAATTGTAGGTGATGAAGAAAAAAAAGTATTTCTTTGAATTATTTTATGAGCATAAGTTTCTCTAAATATCAATGAGGCATTATTTTACATTCCTTGATTATTGTATGGGATCCTAAGCTTGCATGGAAAAAAAGACACATATATGTTAAAACACTTGAAACATCAAAATAATAATATCTAAGAAACTGAATCATTTTAAAGGATTCCATATTTGAAATTATGAGATTGAATCATTTTAAGTATGTAGTGAATATTAAGGAGATTACATATATTTCTTTGAATTATTTATAGAGTATCAATCTCTTTGTACATCGGCCAGGCATTATTTTACATTGCCTGATTATTGTATTAGATCCTTCGAATACGAATGGGATCTCAGATTGTATTTTTTTAAACACATAGAGAGTGTTAATCAAATAACACTAAACCGTTGAAATCTACAATGGATAGTCATCGATTACATGGTAATATTGCCGAACATTTTTCTACAATGCAAAAAATACATTGATGAGTTACCGATGGGATGTCGTCGGCTCTCCAACATTAGAATGTTGGTCTACTATAACCACCAATCACAATGTTATTCAAATGGCACGAGGAAGGTGTATAGACATAATAGTGGCATTTTACCATCTAGAGCGTGTTAGTCCACCAATAGTGTAACCACCAAGTGTAAAGTTTTTGCGATGGAATTGCAATGGTCTACTATGGGGATATCCATCGAATATATTTTATCGGTCCACCATAAGAATGTCCAAAAAACTGCAAGTCATACCAACAAAATGAAGCATGTCAACCAACGATATGGTCTTAGGCCATATATTGAATAGGGTCGGTCAATACACACAATTCTTTTGGTTTACCAATGGGATTCTACTGGTGTATCAACAATTTTCCAACTGATGATTTTGGTTGTGCTTTGAAATTTTGCCTCAAAATCAAAAGTTTGCCATTGAAAAATTGGACAAAATTTTCTAGTGCCAAACCATTCAATATTCTTCAGCAATGAACATAACTAATAGATTCAAAATGATGCTCAAGAAGTATCACCCATAAATAATTCCTTACAAGCGTAGGATCACAAACATGGTATACACTATTCAATTGAGACACCACCAATTATGAATCCATGTGAACCACTAAATGCCAAATTCCAAATGTAATGGATTCTTATAGTAGCTTAAATATTTAACTATACTCAATTACATTATTATTAGTCATTAGACCAAGACAAGCCCCTCTTGAGCTCACAAGTTGGACTACAGAAGAATAAATAACTAAGAAGCGAAATCCAGGTTCCGAGTGTGATAACTAGCCCCATCTATGAATCCCATGAAAACAGATGAAAAAGATGACATGTAGTTATCAAGCACAAATCGTGATAATCAAATACCAAAAATCCAAGAGAAATATAAGATAAAACAAAAATTAGAAAAAATACTTATATACATCGTGTATAAGGGAATTTCCCAACAGATAATTCTATCTAAGCATAACATTGTTCAAATAGAGCCTATTATTGTTAAGATTTCATATGCTTAGGTAGATATCATTAGTGTTTAATCCAATTTCAAATTAATAGCATATGTAGAATCATAGAAATAAACACAATCACAAGATAGACATAGATTTATCTTGGGAAACCGTCAATGGGAAGAAAACCCAACAAAAGTTCCTCTATATATCTAAGATAAAACCCCCCAAAAAGTGCTCTTTCTCCTTGTTGATCTCTCTCTCTCTCTCTCCTATGTGATATACATAAGTGAGTGTGTGTGTTCTAATGAGGAACACAAATCCTCTATTTATACTCTTTCTGTCACTTGACTTTTACCATAATAAGTTGGCCCTAATAACTTACTAGGAAAACTTCACCTAGGAAGACACCAAACAATATTATATTATATTCAAGAGGGTACTATTGACCTGACTTACAATGGAGGTTATACCTTATGACTCTTTGATGACCAAATACAATAGTAACATCCCAATGGAGGAATAAGACATCTCCCATGGGTTACATCAGTAAAATACATTTAGAATATTCTTTGAAGTTACAAAATTTCAACACTCCCTATTAACGAGAAGGGTATACTACTGACAACAACATCATCAACTATAGGAGAAAGGAGATAGAGTATATTCAACAGTATTAAGGTAATACATTTATACCTCATAGGAGGTTTTCAAAAATCATCAGTAACTGGAATTGTTACTGGAACATCATCTTCTACAACATCGAGTCTTCATCTTCTGCAGTATTTGATCACTTGATCCTTTGCAGCAATAATTTGATCTTCATTTTCTTGCAGCACTTAATCACTCGATCCTTTGCAATAAGACTTTGATCTTCATATTCTTGCAGTACTTCGATCACTTGATCCTTTGTAGTACTCAATCACTTGATTCTTTGAAACACTCGATCACTCGATCCTTTGCAGCACTCGACCACTCAATATTTTGCAGCACTCAATCACTCGATCCTTTGTAGCACTTGATCATTCGATCCTTTGCAGCACTCGATCAGTTGATCCTTTGCAGTACTCGATAACTCGATCCTTTTCAACAATCAATGACTCGATCCTTTACAGCGCTTGATGACTCGATCCTTTGCAGCAGTCGATCACTTGATCCTTTGCAGCACTCGATCACTTGATACTTGATTAATACTTTCATTGTCTGCATCCGTGCTTGATATGTTGATCAATAACATCGTCAGAAGCATCATTACTTGCAACACGCATGCTCTCTTTGCGAGATGATCAATTCTATCACTTTTGGACATAAGTCACAGGATGATGCAATCCTCATCAACCTACTCCCCCTTATGAGGAGGGTCCATATCATCGACCAGTTGTATCATCCGCAAATTAATGTAGAAGGAAGAGTTACACCCTAAAACTGTCTTAATGCATGAATAAGGTATTCATTCATTAAATGTGTTACCCGTGGGGCGTCATGAATTGTCCATACAAGAATTGCATGGAATTTAAATTTCCTTTGTGCATTTGTTGCTCTAAATATATCATACATAGTGATGCCCTTCCATAACTCTAGTAACTCATCAATAAGAGGCTCCATATATACATTCATATCTTTGACATGGTATTTACCTATTTTATTTAACATACAGTGCATAATTGCGACATATATGATTAAATCAATATAAATATAAGAAATTATTTTAAAACATAATTGAACATATATTAATAAACAAAAAAGAAGAATACATAATTATGAAACAACCAAGACAAATGAGATGTTACAGTGCTAAAAAAAATTCTAAACAAATTAATACCTAGAACAATCATTGCCAACAGTATGTGCTCCTTGTTTATTGACATCCATCGAGGAATGTTATTGTTAATAACAAAAATAGGCCATACCAAGTAAGTAGGTATGATCTCTTGAAATGGATTGATACCATCAACTACCAATGAAAGCCTAAGATTCCATCCGCACACATTCAAGTAAAATCATATTCACTTCTATTCTTTGCATGGTAATCCATTAACAATGCTATGCTTTTTCACCTAAACAATCGCCGCAAACTTGGAATTATGGGAATATAACGAAGAACCTTGTAAGGCATGTTTTTTCTTACTTTATTGACTCGATATCTACTCTCTTCACATTTCAGGAATTTTTATTTTGACTCATGTTCTTTATAGTAGAGAATATCATCATTAGGACATGCATGAATATATTGATACTCCATTCCAATATCTTTCATTATGACAAGTAAACTCAGTATGTACGAGGTAAAATATTTTATGGTGGTAACAAAAATTTAGGTATCAATATACAACATAAAAAAAGCAGTACTACTTGTTAATGTAAAGAATATTAGTCATACATATTGCATCCAAATGTTATAGATCATGATGACCAAGTAACTTAAAAATAGGGGAAAAATAAAAACTTTGTCATCATGCACTAATTGTGACAACATTAATATATTACATACCTTAGGATTTGTGTCACACATGTGTTTGACATAGCATTTACAACCTTTAAGTTCAACAACAACAATATAGCAGAGAGAAGACTTATTTTCGAGCCTTCATAAAGAGGTTCATTTTCCCTCTTAAGTACAGGTATATAATAAGAAGCATCAAAATGATTATCATTGTCATTGATTCCAACATTATTAAATGTCTTATGGATAAATCTATTTGTCTAATCCTCTTCATCCTCTTCAACTGTTTTATTATCATCGTTATCTTCTTCCATAGGATCATTCACTTGATCCTCAATATTTTCTCCATGTAGTTCTTGATGAACAGGTGCATGTACAAACTACAACTCTTCCTCCTATAGCAATTCCCTAGGGTGATTTATCTTTACATTGTACAAAAAATAAATTAATATTAGTGTATAAAACAAATATTTAATGATACAAACGTTTACATATATAATTTAGGAAAACAAAGACAATGGAGAGAACGACAAAGACAACTTAGGTGAGAGTGAGAAACAAAGACAACAAATCAATGATGAATCTTGTGCAATTTATCAAGATAATTATGAATACGTTCAAAATATGTGTCGACGTCCATCTTGAAATAATTTGAAAAGAAACAACTAAAAGACATTGTACTAGGACTAGACATGGGAAACAATGACCTCTAAATGGGGCCAATGTTGAAATTTTATCAAACTATTTATGTATGCAGTGGAATTTGACAAGGATAGACTATTCGCATGCCTTGAAATTATACAATGATTCCCAAACTCAACGATGACTCAAACCATTAACAAAATTTTTATATTTAATTTCTTTTTATAAAAAAATATCAACTAACATTATTGTTTATGAAAAAAGATGAATAGATATTTGGACTATAAACATTTTTAACCAAAAAAAAAAAAATTTAGATTAAGAATTTNTATATTTAACATATACAAAGACATATAATGCATAACTTACTAATGGATGATATCCATTCCCTCCTTCCGCATGTCCATACAATCTACAATGTTTGGCAGCCATTGTTATTAAAAGTCTCCTTCATTTCAATTCCTTCCATATTTTATAGGGGCAATAACATTTTTCATACTTTGAAGCCCCCCATGGAGATTCCACATCTCCTTGACCACCTTGAGGAATGTTTTGTGGCATGTTTCCTCACTAAGCCTTCAGTGATGATTATCCTCAATAATTTTGTATTATAAATTGTACAAAATAATCCCTAAAACATTAAAAAACCATCAGAAGCACAGCAACAGTGTCAGAGCTATTATAATATATAGATGGCCAAGTATCTAATTATAGTATTTATCAAATGAATAGTGCATTTAATGCACTATTCGTCGTATCTGATTGTTATTGAATTTTAGTTGGATATTCGACAGTTCTTGAATTTTAGTTGAATATCTGATGATATCGGGCATTATAAAAATAAAAAATTAAAATCTAGAGTTAACATTTGAAAATTTTCTCCAATTTTCATATATTGTTGGATTCCACTGTCATATTTCCCATCCATATGTATTAGTGCAAGGGCGCAATATTTTTTGGGCAGTATCCATCCTAGAAATATGACCACCACATTATCTTGAGTGATATTCATTTAACACATGTTTATCCTCCTCATGGGTTAAACAACATCGTAAAATGAAATCAATGCCACAATGATACAAAGTATCATTAACGATAAGCTAGTATTTCATGTGATGGAAAACTGACGAAAATCGTCCAGAGACAATCTAGGTTAGAAGCATTAGGTTTGGAGATATAAGATAATATCCCCATACCATGGATCTGACATACTAATGAGAAACAAATACTCAATAGGAAGAGAGTCAATGTGATCAAATTCCTCACTAGTATAAGGAAGATCACACATTAGCTCAGAAAAAACAAAATATTTCTTTGCCTTTGATTTAGAAAATTCCAGGACAAATTCTTGCAGGATAACAATCTAATGAGAATATTTCCCCCCAGTACTGGACGAGTCAAAATATAATACAATTCAAAAGGGAAAATAAAATTTGTTTTGTGTTGATAATAAGGGAGTATCTCAATCTTATTATAGCCAGAAAATTCATCCATAAATGAGAAGATGACAGTACTCCCAGCACAATTGTCGATAATTTGGTTGATGAAGGGGTTGGATAATTGTCTTTAGGACAAGCCTGAGTAAGATCCCTAAAATTGATACAAACCCTAATTGTCCCTTGTTTTTTCATAACATGGACAGTATTAGAAACCCATTCTGTCAAGGGTACGAAATAGATGAACTCGACTTTCAAAAGGTTTTCAACTTCTCACTTGATTGTTAGAGCTTTCCTAGCTTTCAAAAGTTATTCAACTTTTGACTAGATTGTTTCTTCTTTCCTAGGGTTCATAGGGAGAATATTTTGCCATACAAGCTTGGTGTTAGGGAATGTGTTGATCTCATGGAATCTAATAGAAGGATCAATACCTGACATTTCTTCATAGCTCAAAGAAAAATCATCATGGAACTCTTTAAAAAAGGTTGTATAAGTGTCGATCTCAGCGAGAGAACATTTTTTTCCGAGGTGAATGTATTGAATGATTCTTGGTTTCACCGATATGTTAATGGGAATATTTATTTAATTTCCCTTAAGAGACAACATTCTGTGTAAGGACAAGAGACTGAGGAATTTTGACTATATTGGATGAAACAAAACATGCAAAATCATTTTATACCAATTGGGAATTTCAGAGAAAAGAGGATCAATGATGATGTTACCCCCAAGGTGACTCACCTAATCACATCACCTCCATTATATAATTTTCACATGGGAAATTATGCAGTGGATAATGCAAATATGGTGGAGGAGAGTCTAACTAATATGGAAGAGAGTAAGGGTTCGATGCCACTAAAAGGTGATCGCCAGTGTTACAGTT
This sequence comes from Pseudotsuga menziesii, assembly GCA_001517045.1. Classification (NCBI taxonomy): domain Eukaryota; kingdom Viridiplantae; phylum Streptophyta; class Pinopsida; order Pinales; family Pinaceae; genus Pseudotsuga; species Pseudotsuga menziesii. The sequence goes on from LPNX011143885.1 coordinate 42,649, forward strand.
ATTAGAGGTGGATTGGATTGCATGATAAAAATCCTCAGATGGACTAAGGGATGTCATGTATTTAATTGATTTACCCTTAGATGGACTTTTGATAATAGTAGAAATCATGTTTGTCATATCAACTTGTAGTCGAGGATCAAGAGAATTCAATGGAAAAATTCCCATGAGTGAGAAGTCCTTAAGGAGTCGTACTCCTATATTCTCATACTAAGGTATGAAATGCCCTAAAATAGGAACATTATTAACATAGTTGGTATTAAAATCAGGGGAGAAAAAATTGAGTTGGTCAATAGTAATAATCATTCCTTTGTAAGGAAACTGTACCAAATGGAAAACTCAGGATGAAACTATAGACATGGCATAAAACTAGTGTCTACCAAGTAATATATTGTAATCTAAAGGTGCATCGACTAATTCCGCATGAATGCAGACAACTCTTCCTCCCAGTTTTATGGATCAAGATGAAAAAAGTACATAAGGTTGGAATCCTCGACTGTCAAAATATTTTAGAATGGTTGGTGAATAGTTGGATTTAAGAGAACCAATATCTCTCCAGCAGGATAGAGACATGATTGATGTGGAGGCACCTTCGTCTAATACAACATGATGGATATTTTTCCTACATACTATCGTAGAAATCTAAAAAGTGAGTTGGTGAAAAAGCCTCAATTTAAAATACTCCATGTTAAAAGTGATGGTGTTGGATGTCTCCATATTTATAGCACCAAGTGCTGACAACAGATTTTTACATTGTGTGAGACAGGTCTGTAGCACTTCAAGAGTAAACATGGCGCAAGGTTCCTGAGCTAAATATTTAGTAAATGTTATAATATTGAGCAACATGAGCACTACGGTTAAAAATTGACTTTAAAATGGTGCTATTTAGGGGATGCAATACTTAGCCAGAAATTGTCTTCTCTATTTGAAGAGGGCTACTAGATGGAGGAGGAGTGGAGGAAGATAATTTATTGATAGAAACCCCTTAATTCTTGTTTTCTGGAGTCACATCATAAATGTATGATCGAGTTGACATGTTAAACATTTCACTACACATCATATTCACCTATTTGGTCAAGGAAGTATTCCCTTGTGAGGAATCATGATCAACCAATTCTTATTGGGAAGGGAAAGGATCAGTTAACACTTCCAATGTGGATGTATCTTTTAGGAATTTATGGTTCTCGTCATGATGAGGACATTATTTTGTAAAGTGGTCACCCCACATATAAGGAAAGGAAACTTTTTCTTTCTCTTGGGTTTAGATTCGACGTCATTTTTTTGTGTCTTGGTATTTTCTTGTTGGTTTGAAGGATTTTTCGATTTTCCCTTGCTTTTCTTATTACCTTTAGGTTATTGAGAATATTAAACTACATTCACCTTAGAGGATCCAACAAGAGCATGAGTAGTTTTGGTGTTGGTAGTAGTTTGGTTAGATATAAAAGTTGATTGGCTTGGTTGTTTTGTTGAATTACATACATACTATGTTTGCATGGAACCCACAATTCCATCAACTGGAGGTTTAGTGGTAAGTATTGAAGGACTAGTAGTGGGGTGAGGAGGAAGTAGAATCAAGTCATACAAGGTTCCGAACTGGGAGTAAACCAAATCCAAGCACTAAGGATGACTAATTACCTACTCCTTCGTAATGACATCTCCCATAGAAACATCCCTAGAAATGGGTGGAAGAAGTGATTTAGTGAACCAATCATCCAATAATTGATCTATAATAGGGGATTTAATCAACCTATGTCACCTTCTCCACTCATGTATATGATAAAAAATGTGAGTGGATGTGGATTTTCAAAGTGAGGTAAATAGGTCTGTACCAGTCTCATATATAATTTGTAGTTGAAAATGTGTAAGGAATGCAATTGTGAGGGGATTAAAGTCCCTAAAGGAGTGTTGTGGCAGCTCAATATACCATTTTCCCACCATCTCAATGAGATTTCATTGGAAGAGCATCAAACGTATATAATCATACATAAATGAGTTTGAAGAGCACCATCGATAGAAATTTGTAACATGATTCTTTGGGTCTTCCTTAGGTTTACCGTTAAAATTGGGAATGTCTTATGGTATTTTGGATGGTATGGGGGTCATAAGACCTCATGCAATATGGGATCATTTGTGAGAGTCAATAATTCAAGAAAATCCAATGTTTCCAAAAAAGGAATTTGTATGTTAGGTTACAGATATGGGTAATATTGATGAGGCATATGAATACCCTTAGAGCTAAACACCAGTTGTGGTTGCATATTGAAAATGTATGTGCCACCCACATAGTAATGTTGGAAAGGTGGAGGAGTCTGACTAGTAGGGTTAAAAGGTTGAGAATAAATGACTCTTTATGAGGGTACATGCAATGCAATAGGTTATATCCAAACAGGGTAGGTTAAACCAAAAGATATATTCATATTAGGGAGGTAAGGAGGTAATTGGGTCATTCTCCCCCAAATAGGATGTTGGATACCTACCATGGGCCGTTTTTTTTGTCCTCAAACATGTATTTTTTGTGCATCTGAAGGCTGACCACTAGCTACACTTGTCCCTACAGCCAAAGGCCATCCTCTAGCCATAGTATAAACTGCAGTTGAAATTTGACCTCCAACTATAGTTGGAATTCCAACAAAAGGTATATGTGAACTTCCTAATGAATCATTGAAAGGAAAAGTTTGGGTAGTTTCAGTAATTGTCATGGTATTTCCAACTTGAGGAGAATATTGTGTACCTACCCTAGTAACCATAGGAAAGGGTGTGACATTAAAATTCACAAACTGGCTAGAAGAAATTCCTAAAGAGTGACCAAGGATGTCAATTGGTAAGTAGGAAGGGATAGTTCTAGAAGGAGGGTCTTGACATGGAGTCAAATCCATAGACGATGATTGGGTACCACTCATGTAATTGAACTTTGAAATAGCTTGTCCTAAAGTGGTGTCCCAAAAAAAAGGCATCCATACCAAAGTTTTCCTCTTTCATCCAACTTTTTGATGTGAAATTTGTGACCAATGCACAACATGGCCTTGTAGTGTTCAACTACAATATGCAAAACAGATAAAAATATATACTCATATTAGGGAGATAAGGATGTAATTGGGTCATTCTCCCCCCAACAGGATGTTGGATACCTACCATGGGTGGTTTTTTGTCCTCAAACATGTATTTTTGTGTAGTTGAAGGCCGACCATTAGCTACACTTGGACCTGCAACCGAAGGCCATCCTCTAGCCATAGTATGAAATGTAGTTGAACATTGACCTCCATCTACAGTTGGAATTCCAATAGAAGGTATATGTGAACTTCTTAATGAAGCATTGAAAGGAAAAGTTTGGGTAGTTTCATTAATTGTCACGGCATTTCCAACTTGAGGAGAAGATTGTGTACCCATCCTAGTAACCATATAAGGAGAGGGAGTGGCATTAAAATTTACAAACCGACTAGAACCAAGTCCTAAAGAGCGACCAAGGATGTCAATTGGTAAGTAGGATGAGATAGTTCTAGAAGGAGGGTCTCAATGTGGAGTCAACTCCATAGACAATTATTGGGTACCACTCATGTAATTGAACTCTGAAATAGCTTGTCCTAAAGTGGTGTCCCAAAAACAAGGCATCCATACTAAATTTTTCCTCTTTCATCCAACTTTTTGATGTGAAATTTGTGACCAATGCACCACATGGCCTTGTAGTGTTCAACTACAATATGCCAAACATGTTAAAAAAACATTTTCTAGTGATAAACCTATTTATACTTGGAAATTATGAAAAAAACACGTCATATCGATCCATATAATATTAAAAAAAACTAAGTAGAATGCGTGAAAATTCTTTCCTGTTAATTTTTTAAACCATGTTATAAATCAATTTACCTCTAAGTAAGATTTGTATCTCATCTAAGTTCATATTCTTTGATCAATGTAGACACACCTTTTGAATGTCAACCTACCATTGTTATAATTTTTACATCATTCAACCAAACCTTCATCCAATCTAGATTGTTTGCAATGCAGTGTTGTATTGCATCCCACTCTGCACTAGCTATATTAAAATAAAACAATTAACATACAATTAGTTAACATGGTATACCTTCATATTAATAATGGATTATGTATCATGACTAAAATAAGTGTGGCATACATTAAAATCAAATGTATTATAAATATCCATTATCTACTTACATCTAACTTTTCTCATTCTACCTTTCCCCAATAGGTGCTCCCCTTCAAAAAATTTGTTGGAGTTGACATTCAAAATGTGATCCTCGTGATTAATACTTGAATCTATTTGAGAACTATATTTAGTGATATAAACCATGGTTTGATATACCATATATCCATCTACCATATAACCCTCTAGATGTGCTCTTTGTATGACCAAATCCTTGAGTGATTTCAAGTTCCTCTCAACCCCCCATAATGACCTTGTGTGTATAGATTCACACTTCTCAATCTCCTCAACTTGGTGTATGAGGTTGTGTTCTTGTGCATTGAAAAATGATAGAAGTAGATAATTTTTCATTTCACATCACATTAAACGAGGAATTTGTCTCCTCCAATACTTTATACCTTCTTGATTTATTTCTTTAGATGAAAACCATATATAGATGATGCAACCAAATCACAGGTTTCAACAAAAATGTATATAGTACAGTGATAAGTACAACATAGGCATGTAGTAAAACATAAGTTTTACAATGAATTAGTTAAAAAATTACACTTTGCATATAAATCGACACTTACCTCATGTATTTGTCTAGATCATATATAACGTGGTACACATTGTTGTCAAATTTTTATGAGAGAGATAGAGGTGGAACATACTATATCAAAAAAATGATCAATCATTATTTATTCCCAAAATAGTATAGATAAGAAAAAACACTAACAAGATCAGGTTTCACCAATATATAAATATATACACCAAAATAATTACCTTAATGAAGGTATGCCAATCATGAGTTTTTACCCCACCTAATTCACCTTTCTTTGTTAGGATATTATTCATGTTTGAACAAAATACAGTGGGAAATTTATTTTTCTCAATAACCTATTTATTATCTTTTCTTTGTTGTTATGTCAATAACCATGTAAGGGAACTCATATTTTGGGTGTTTCCATCACTATTTGATAGAATCACACTTGTATTGCATGATTGGCATCCTTAATGTCATTACAAATCTTGGCAATTTTTTCTTTATCTCTCCTACCATCTAATATTTGACATAAGGTCTCTGTTATGTTCTTCCCAATGTGAATTGTATCAAAAAAATGAACAATTTATATATTCTCATAGTAGGGAAGGATACAAATTTTTTCGGGATAATTTTTCACTCCTTGTGAAAGCACCTCATTATTCATTCCTTGATCACCACCTTCAATGTGAATCATAATTAAAGATATTATAACAACACTTGGCAATTAGTAACTGATCAAAATGAAATAAAAATATTAAAATGAAATAAATATTCCAAACATTTCATATATATATATATATATATATATATATATATATATATATATATATATATATAGAGAGAGAGAGAGAGAGAGAGAGAGAGAGAGAGAGAGAGAGAGAGAGAGAGAGAATTGCATCATACCATTATGATTTGAATATCTTATATATAGCTTCATCCATAGACCACATGTCATTCTTCGTGGTTCTAATATAGTCTCTTCTTTCCCATTGAAAATATTTGTTTTTATTAGTTTGATACCTATGGTTCTTAGAAAGGAAGTGCCTATACTCATCAAACACCTCCTTTCATAAACTTCTTGAACGATGACATATCATCTTAAGACCACGAACTAGACATGAAAATTTACCCTTTCTTTGAATACCTGCAAGAGATGTATTAATTTTCATATCAATTATTTATAATGAAGTATGTATAATTTTGTAGGGTAAAGTTATAAGATTCCACATAAATGTGTTAGCCCCGGGGCATCGTGAATTGTTCATACACACATTGCATGGAATTGAAATTTTGTTTGTGCATTTGCTAGTTTAGATATATCATACATAGTGACCCCCTTCCATAACTATACTAACTCATTGATAAGAGGATCCATCTATACATTCATATCTTTGACCTGGTATTTACCTATTTGATTTAACATACAATACAAAATTACAACATATATGAGTGAATAACGACATATAAGACATTATTTTAAAACATAATCGAGCATATATTAATAAACAAAAAAGTGTTAGGATATTTAGACACTTAGGAGTTAGTTAAAATAAACTTGTGTAATATATCTGTTAGGTAAAGTGTGTTTCTTTAGTATGCATTAGTATGAATTTGTAAATATTCTAATCTGATGGTCACGATATGTTCTAGACATAAAGTGATCCGACGGTTCAACATATCTTAGATCATACCTACCATTGATTCGTGGCTTAACACCCGATTGGTCCATGATCTCTATTTAAAGAGCATGGAGGGTCCTTGGCTAGTTGATTGATTATGAGAAGCTCATGTAACTTTCTTTCTTTTGCATAATAAATTGCTCCAAGTAGCTATTTGGATGGGGCCATGGACTGTTTTCCTCTTGAGGGTTTTAACCACGTGAAAAACATTGGTGTATTGATCTATGATCTATATTTGTGAAGTGGTTTTTCTAGGTGTTCTGTCTTTTGGGAGTAGCCTGTGTACCCGAACATGGTATCAGATCATTTATGAAGAGCCCCTTCTGGTTTTGATCAAGATCTAGAACTGGTGTTGCCGAAATTTTGAAATGGTTTCTGGTTTTGGAGTTTCTGTGCATTTGTGGGATGCAGAAGATATTCCATTATGTTCAGAGCACCGTTTCCATTGAGAAATAGTTTTCTTTTCATTGAAAAGTATTTCCATTTGATCCAGAAACACCCATTTCGGCAAATCTGAAGGTATAATGTTACAGTGACGGATTTGTTTTTTTTTTAATATCTCATATTTTATCAGTTTTATTATTAGATCTTTATTTTTTTAGTCTCGTACTATTGTCTTCCCTGGCTATGTATGCTCTTTATCGTGCACCTTGTGCGATCACGGCGAATCAAAAACAGAAAGGGAATTTTTTTTTCTTATCTTCTTGGCTACATATGCTCTTTGTTGTGCACCTCGTGTGATCACGACGAATAAAAAACAACGAGAAAACTTGAAAACATAGACTTTTCAGGTAAGCTAACCAAGATCTAACCCCATAGTGTGGAAAAGTTTTTTTTGTTTTTGTTTTTTCATTTTTTTGTGATTTGCAGGAAAAAAAAAGGCAAGCACGGAGAACGAGAGAGGAGTTAAAATAAAAAACCCTTTCCTCTTTCCATTCTTTTACGTACCTTTTAAACTTAGCTAACTTGCTTCAAAGTTGCTTTATTCCTTAATAGGTCTTGAGTTCAAGTCTTATTAAGTTACCTTTTAGTGCATGAAATTTCTATTTTCAAGTTGCTTTATTGTAAAAGTGCATCACACTTAAATAAAATAAAATAAAAAGTGAGTCACTTAAGTCATTTAATTTTTTGCCGTACTATTTAAAAGTAACATTATTGTAAAAGTGAACATCACTTATTTTACAAAAGGGATTCACTTAAAAAACAACTTTCTTGTAAGTGATTGTGAAATGTTCATCTTGGGAAGAAGGGGGTTCTTTTTTTTTTAGTTAGTCAAGTTAATATCTGCCACGTCACTATTGGGGACATCTTCAACATTTTCTTTGATCAAGCACAACTTCTTCATCTAGAATCAGTTTTCAGTGCGTTTTTTTTAAACAACCTAATTTTTTGAGATCTTTGCATCCATATAGTTAGTTTCTATTCTTTTTGCCATTATTTTATAGTATGGCTGCCCCTTGTGATATTATACTTACCGGTTCTAACTATTTCTCATGGAAATCTCGTATGGAGGATGTTCTACGAAGTAGGGGACTTTTCAGAGTCAGCTCAAGAAAAGAAACAGAACCCACTGATGATGATAAGAAAATAAAATGGGCAAATAGATGTGATGAAGCTCATGGATTTATTGGGATGCCAATATCTACTGATTTGCAATTCCATATATCTGGAATTGATGAACCTGATAAAGCTTGGGAAAAGTTGGAATCTGTGTTTGGTAAACACAATGAAATTCGAGGTCATCAACTTGAGAATGAGTTGATTTATTTGAATCCAAGTGATTTTTTATGCATTCAAGACTATTTATCTAAGTATAAAACTCTTAGACTTTTATGTGAAGAATGAAAGATTAAGAAAGAAGACAAACAATGTATTTATCATATTCTTTCCAAAATTGGACCCACATATTCTGTTTTTGTATCTACATTTTACTCCATGAAAGAATCCTTGACTACAACTAGCTATCAAGAGCCTAGTCTTGAATCCTTTTGTGATTCCTTAATTAGAGAGCAAGATAAGATCATTCATATTGGAATAAATAACAATGTAGATACATCTGGGAAATCCTTATTGTCCCAATAGAAAGAAAAGTCCAAGCCTCCCAAGAAATAAAAATTTCACAATAATATGCCAAACAAGGGTCCCAAGTCCTCTCAGTCAGCTCCTTCTTTAAAAAATGACAAAGGATCCAAGCCAAAAGGAAATAAGACTGAGCGTCATTGCAATTTTTGTGGGAAATATAATCATGTTGAATCTAAGTGTTTCAAGAAGATGGCATCCTTGGAAGCATCAATGGAGAAGCACCACATCAGCCTAGATTTGTCTTCAAAATCTACCTCTCATGGACATTCATTTTGTGCTTCTGGTTACTCTTATACTGCATCTTCTTCTTCTACTTCAAATGAATGCTCATTGATTCTGGAGCATCTTATCATATGGCTAAGGATCAAGCCATCTTTTCTACTATGCATGAATGTAACACCAAACAAATATTTGTTGGTGATGATAGATCTTTAAGTGTTGTAGGACCTGGAACAGTGCAAATAGAAAATGGTCATTTCAGTGATGTACTATGTGTTCCAAAAATTTCTTGCAATTTGTTATCAGTCTATCAAATTACTCATTCGGGTGAAGGTAAAACTGTGATGTTTACACCTCACTAAGTTGTAATCAAGGATTTAAAAAATTCTCAAAATGTCCTTGCTACTGGAACTGTTGATGATATTACCAGGTTGTACAAATTTAACAACTTTGGGTCATCACCTTTTCCTTTAGTTTTTGTTGCTCATAGTGATAACTTGAGCAAAATTTGGCATGAGCGATTTGGTCACTTAAATTATTGCTCATTGCAACAATTATGTAAAGACAATATGGTGACTGGTCTTCTGATGGTATCTTGCAAGGATGATGTTTGTTTCGGTTGTGTACTCGAAAAATATCATTAGGACAGTTTTGACAAACTTGCCTCTTGGCACGCCTCGATTCCCTTGGAGATTGTGCATAGTGACTTGTGTGGTCCTCTTCCATCTGCTTCCTTTTCTGGTTTCAAATATTTCTTAACTTTCATGGATGACTACTCCAGATGCACTTGGGCTTACTTCCTAAAACTTAAGAGTGAAGTATTTAACATGTTCCTGGCCTACAAGGCCCTTGTTGAAAAACAATATGGTCATCAAATTATTAAGTTAAGATCTGACAATGGAGGAGAATATGTTAACAAAAAGTTCACTAGTTTCTGCATTGAACGAGGAATCCAACAACAACACACTGTTCCATATACACCACAACAAAATGGTGTAGCTGAACGGAAGAATGACACTTTAAAAGAAATGGCTAATTGTATGACCCAATCTAAGGGACTAAGTCTTCAATATTGGGCTGAGGTCATAAATTGTGCAAATTACATAGTTAATCGCACACCAACTAAAGTTTTACAAGGTATAACACTAGAACAATCATGGAGTAAAATTAAACCAGATGTAAGTCACTTTCATGTGTTTGGTTGTGAAGCATGGGCTCACATTCCGGATGAAAAATGGAAAGCATTGCAGCCTAAAAGTGAAAAGTACATATTTGTTGGATATTCTGAAGATGTAAAAGGTAATATACTTATTCATGAACATTCTCATGATATAATCATTATAAGAGATGTTAAATTTGATGAAAATCTCTTGGCTTGAGCGCCTAACTTGGTGGGTGTGCCATCTTTGGCCCGTGAGCCTGATTCGATGATTGTTCCTTCTTCTTCTTCCAACTTCCTTGATAGGTTTCCAAATCTAGTTTCTGATGATGACAGTGAGGATGAAAATCCACCTCCACCTTCTCATGTTCCTTTAGTTGCACCACCACCAATGCTTCCTCGATGGGTCCGTTCAACATGTGAAGCAGCTGGTGATCTTGCTGATGATCCTAGGAATCAACGTCGAACATGTTCTCAGTTTCAACGAGCCTCTTCTCTTTTGGCTCAATTTTTTGAGAATCATGATCCAAAAACTTTTGCAGAAGCTTCAGGAAATCCAGATTGGGATGCAGCTATGGATGAAGAATATCGTTCCTTAATGGGGAATGATACTTGGGATCTTGTTCCTCTTCCAAAAGGAAGAAAACTTGTCAGATATAAATGGGTCTAAAAAACTAAGTATGCATCAGATGGAAGTGTTGAAAGACTTAAGGAAAGGTTAGTTACCAAATGTTTTTCCCAAGTTGAAGAGATTGACTATAATGAAACCTTTTCTCCTCTCGCTAAAATGAACTCCATTCACCTTGTTCTTTCCCTTGCAGCCTTACATAACTGGGAAGTCCTTCAAATGGATGTCAAGTATGCCTTTTTACATGGTGATTTATAGGAGGAAATTTACATGGAACAACCTCCTCGATATATTTAGTATAACTCTAGCCTTTTTTGTCTCCTTAAGAAATCCTTATATGGCCTTAAGCAAGCTCCTAGAGCTTGGTATGCCAAAATGGATAGCTTTCTCCTTGACACTAGTTTTTCAAGATGCCATTCTGACCCCAATGTCTGTACCAAGAAAGTAGGAAACCATCTCATCATACTTGTTCTTTATGTTGATGATCTTATCCTTACTGGTAGTGATCCTAAACTTTTAACTCATGTTGAATCCAGTCTTAATTAAAAATTTTAAATGTCAAAATTAGGACATTTGCATTATTTCTTGGTCTCCAAGTCTTGCAAAGCAAAGAAGGAATATTTCTTTCCTAGTCTAAGTATGCTTGTGACCTTATTTGTCACTTTCACATGAAAGATTGTAAACCATCCCCTTCTCCCTTCCAATATGGAGTCAAACTTTATACCACTTGCACTTCCCCTGAAGTAGATGCCAAAGTTGTATCGTCAACTTGTTGGTAGTCTCTTATACTTGACTCATTCCCGTCCTGACCTTTCCTTAGCTGTTGGTCGTGTTGCCCGTTATATGAAAACACCTCATGAAAGTCACTGGAAAGCAACAAAAATAATACTTTGATATATTTGAGGTACAATTCAGTTTGGGATTCATTACAGTACAGGGGGGAAACCTTTGTTGGTTGGTTTCACTAATTAAGATTGGGCCAGTGATCCTGATGATCGAAAGTCTACTGCAGGTTATGTTTTCAGTCCAGGATCTGGACCTATCATTTGGGCTTCTAAGAAACAACAAGCTCTTGCTCTTTCTTCAAAAGAAGCAGAATATCGAGCCATAGTTAATGCCAGTCAGGAAGCTTTATGGATTCGACAGATCCTATCAGATTTTGGATTCGATCAGCAGCAGCCTACTCCACTTTGGTGCGACAATCAAATTGCCATCAAGCTTGCCAAAGATCTAGTTCTACATCAATGAAACAAACACATTGAGCTACACATGCAATTCATCAGAAATATTGTTCATGATCGTGTTCTTGAAATACCCTATTGCCCTACAGATGATCAAGTTGCAGACATCTTCACCAAGTCTCTTACATAAGCGAAGTTTTATAAATTTCGATCTATGTTAGGAGTTCAGGCATGTGTCCTTAAGGGGGGATAGGCTCTAATGCCTCCTTCCTTCTCCTAATAGCGTCACTTTTGTAAATCCTTCAATCCTATCCCAAGTTGTTCTTAAGGGGGGATGTTAGGATATTTAGACACTTAGGAGTTAGTTAAGATAAACTTGTGTAATATATACGTTAGGTAAAGTGTGTTTCTTTAGTATGCATTAGGATGCATTTGTAAATATTCTAATCCGAAGGTCATGATATGTTCTAGACATAAAGTGATCCGATGATTCAACTTCTCTTAGATCATACCTACCATTGATCCATGGCTTAACACCCGATTGGTCCATGATCTCTATTTAAATATCATGGAGGGTCCTTGGCTAGTTGATCGATTATGAGAAGCTCATGTAACTTTATTTCTTTTGCATCATAAATTTTTCCAAATAGCTATTTGGCTAGGGCCGTGCACTGTTTCCCTCTCGAGGGTTTTAACCACGTGACAAACATCGGTGTATTGATTTGCGATCTATTTGTGTGAAGTGGTTGCTCTAGTTGTTCAGTCTTTTGGGAGTACCTTGTGTACCCAAACAAAAAGAGGAAGACATAATTATGAAACAACCAAGACAATTGAGATGTTACAATGCTAAAAAAATATTCTAAACTAATCGATACCTGGAACAATTATTGTCAACAATATGTGCTCCTTCTTTATTAACATCCATGGAGAAATGTTATTGTTAATAACAAAAACTTGACATAGTGAGTAAGCAAGTATGATCTCTCGAAATGGCTTGACACCATCAGCTGCCAATGGAATCCTAATACCATGAGGTTCTTCTTTCAATTTTATCCATCTTTCTTTTATATTCATAAATATATATCCATCTGTAGGAATTCGAAGAAAACCATATTCACATATTTTATTTGCATAGTAATCCATTAACTGTTCTATTATTTTGCAGCTAAACAATTGTCGTAAACGTGGAATTATGGGAATATAAAAAACAACTTGGCAAGGCATCTCTTTTGTTACTTTCTCAACTGTATATCTACTCTCTTCATATTTTGGGCATTTGTATTTCAATGCATGTTCTTTATAGTAGAGAATATCATCATTAGGAAAAACATGAATAACTTGATGCTCCATTCTAGTATATTTCATTATGGCATATAAATCTTGATATGTGCAAGATAAAACATTTGAGGGTGGTAACAAAAATTCACCTATCAATATACAACATAAAAAGATAGTACTACTTTTTAATGTAAATAATAATAGTCATCTATATTGCATCCAAATGCTACAGATAATGATCAACTAACATTAAAAACAGAGGAAAAAATAAATTTTTTTCATCATGTACTGAATGTGACAAAATTAATATATTACATACCTAAGGAGTTGTGCCATGCATGTGTTTGACATACAATTTATAACCTTTAAGTTCAACAACAATAATAAAGTAGAGATAAGAGTTATTTTCAAGCCTTCATAAAGATGTTCACTTTTCCTTTGAAGTACAGGTATATCATAAGAAGCATCAAACATATTGCCATCATCATTGATTTCAACATTATTAAATGTCTCCTGGATAAATCTATTTGTACCATCTTCTTCATCTTCTTAAACTGTGTTATTAGCAACATTATATGCTTCCATGGGATCATTAGCTCGATCCTCAATATTTTCTCCATGTAGTTTTTTATCAACAGGCGCTTGTACAAATTGCACCTATTCCTCCTAAGGAAATTCCATAGGGAAATTTATCTTTACAATTGAAAACAATAAAGTAATATTAATGTATATAAAAAATATGTAATGATACAAATGTGTTGGCGCAAACCCAACCAAAAAAACCTAGTCGACAGGGGTTCCCACTCTCTCGACACTCGACTCACCGCAATCTCCCTGAGCACCAGTCCAGATAGGTTTTACCTTTCTAGAAACACCCTCAAAGCAGATCAATTCTCACCCGAGATGTTCGAGGGAGTGCCGATGAAACAAATTTTCAGCAAAATATAAGAGGACTTATGGGCATCGACAATTCATTGACTTATCTATCAAATCTAACCATTGCTTAACTAAAAATCATTCATCATCATTCCCTCAATAGATCACATCATTCATTCATAGCAGAAATAAATATAATAGAAATAACCCTACTATTGCACAAATAGATCTAAGCATATAACATCATTCATAAGCAGTAAACATTGCATCATAGATCCATGTCGCATAGTCACTTTATATTCATCATGGGATTCGCAAAGCAGGAAAACAAAAAGAGATAAAAATATGAAAGTAAGACAACAATTTAGATCAATATCCTTCTCATTATATTAACTCTGCGCAATCAACTACAAATTCAAAACATACAATACTTCAGCTGAGCCTAAAGCTCTCAGTTCACATTCCACAACTTGATTCATTCTGTGATCTTTGCTTTGATTCATCAATAATCACATTTACAATTCTTCTTCTACTTATAGGCTTGCGCCTTTACATTCACGGTCCACTTGGACAATTTCTAACTAATTCCTAGCTGACTCTTACCAACCAATGACCAATATCCACAAAATATGGTCGAAAGTACAAAATGTGACACAAAATATTCAAAAATAATCTATTTTCTATCTTACGCACTATCTTTTCCTTGTGCAATGTCTTCTAATCTTGCGTAGCATCTGCGATGCTGCGCAAATATCTTACCCAAACCCCTTGAAAAAATTCCCCCAACATAATCTTGTGGCTCACCCTTGAGCCATGTCAGTTGGACATGGTGTATTCACTGGTTTTGATATTGAAATATTCATACTGCTACATGATATCGCAACCTGTGTTTTTACTTTTTCAGCAAGTTCCTAGCTTCCGAGAAAATATTACTTTATCGAGTGCTCAACCAACTTGGAATTCACTTCCTTATTTCCCTCCTGTGGAGCCTGTAGCGCAACGACTGCTTTTACCGAAAACTAAGTTCCAATGTCCCGGACTCGTCAAGCTGGTTAGTGCACTTTCGCTACCTCTCCTGCACCTTGCCAACGTGTTGTTGTAGCTCCCTTAGATCCGATGACCGTGTAATCTGGACAATTGGTGGAATATTCCACAATGTTGTCTTCAATGTTGCCAATTTTCCCTTGGCTTCCTGCAATTTCTTTTTTAGTTGCTCTAACTCTTCATCTTGGACAACACTACCCCAAAATTGTTTCATCGCCTCAACAATCTTCTTGGCATCTTGCTCCATTTCTTCGAACCGTGCCGCAATCTCCTTGATGGAACTATTTCATTCCACGACCTGCTCTGGTAGTGTATCTGGGTAGACCAGATCGTTAATCTGGGCGTTATCTTGATGCAGCTGCATAATAACTACCCCGAGTCATTTTTCCTTTGCTACGACATCCAACTCTGCGATGCTTTCAGGGATGTACTGACAGGCCTCCATAGCGGCCTCTTCCACTTCACCGCGACTAGAAAACAGTTGCTCATTTTCAATAACAAGGTGGTCAGTCTCTTTCTTCAGCTCTTTTATTTCTTTTGTTGTCTTCGCCATGAGCTCCTCTTATTCCTAATTTAGCGCTGCAATTTCCTGCTCTTTGGCAACCATCAATATTTCCTGTGGGCGGCACAATTTCTCCACCTCATTTCGCAGCACCTCCTCTTTTGCCTGCGACCGAAAGTACTGGTCGTTGATATCCTTCTGACGATTGGCCAAGTCCTGGTTTGCGACTTGCTACATGTGTACTAATGTCTGAGTGGGAAACTTATTGATGTCCAGCGCAATGATATACAACTGTTGTAGTGAGAAATTCACGTCCTCTTGTCGAGCATCAATCACAGTAGGGGAAATCTAAACATTCCTAAATCATGGATCAGTGCTAATTAATGCTGCATCCTGCATAGCGAGACTCTCTAGTGCTCTTCATGAAACAAAATTGTATATGGAATCTAACTTTGTGCGTACCTCAACAAATCCTTCCTGGGATAACTTCCTCATTTTGGTCTCTACAGTGTCAGATGAGTCAGTGACACCCTTTATAAGATGATGTAGTTGCTCCTCCATCGTGAATTTGATTATGCTGCTTGCATCCTGTTCCATTCTCCTCTTAGTCCTTATATCCTTAAGGATGCATTGTGCCTCTGGGTCAGTAGGAGTATCTGTCGATGATTCACCATCCGAGTCATCGTGACTCTGTTGGTCATCACTTCATACTGGATCGTTGGGTGCATCTTCTGGTGGTCTTGCTGATACCTCACTGGGGATAACCAGATCCCTCCATGTTGTAGGCCATTCATCAGTTTCCACCTCTAATTCCTCATCTGTCACCTTATAATACATCAGTAACCATTGTTTATCTGGGTCGCGACGAGCTTGTCCATGAATGGCATGCGGTCCTATGGCGAACTGAGCGATCGTACAATATTTGGCTACAAGATCATTTTTTAGCCAAGGAACTTTGATAGCTATTGGCTGCAGTGCTTCCCAGTATACCCAAAATTGGTTCGCACAATCCTCTTTCCTACTAGGCTCTTCAACCCACCACAAGTTTTGATACCGTGCATTTTTTCACACCTTAACAGCTTCAACATCCATCCTTTGGTATTCCTATGGCTCAATCCAAGCCACTAATGTGATTAGGATCAATATCCATCTATATGTGAAAGGCCACTCTCTGGCCTCAACTACTACCGCGTCCTCTGTCAATTGGATTAGAAAAAAGAGGGATCAATTCATTTGTACCCCTTCTATGCATTTTTGTGCACACGCAATTACCCTTGAAGTGCAATAGATGGGTAGATTATTTATTACGATATTGATAGCAAGAATATGTGCCCCAATGTGAATTACACGTTCATTGATACTGTCTATATAGTAGGCCCTCCCATCGTGCTGCAATTTGGACCTCTCTTTCAACCTTGCGGCGAGCCGCATATCATTATCTCTTCCTTTGAAATATTGCGATGGGTCTAGCCCATCCTTTGGCAACCCTGTAATCTCTGAAAACAGGTCTACCATGATTACAACTAGCGTGTCCAACCACAACGTCCCTCCATGAAAGTAGGCCAAAAGCTTCTTGATGCAGGAATTTTCCTTGTTCAGCCGCCCAAAGTGTGGCATATCAATGAGTCCCAGCAGCCTAGATTTATCCAATCCTTGCACCCAAGGCTATAGGATATGTACTATGGGACCTCCTGCGACCGGAGGTAATGACTCATAGGGCTCATTTGTGACATCCTGTAATTCCAATAGGTCATGGTCCTCATACTTCATCTTCATCAGAGATGGGACAATATCGGTGTTGCATGCCATCCCTTTTGGTAGTGATGACATATTTGGATAATACTTCTAGTTCTTAGTAATCCGCTAGGGCTTCGCACTAGGTTGGGTTGGAGTGATGTATCCCGGGATGTCCTTAATAGATAACTCAATGCAAACTGCTGATTCTACAGTCCTAGAGCTAGATGGCCCCATCTGGGTGACTACAACTTCCTGTGCCCTCACTAATGTTTGTTTCTGTCTCTTTGTCAGTGCTGGGAAACTTGGTTTTTGTCCCTGCTGCTTCTTCATCAAGATAGATGATGATCTGACTTGCATGCTAGAAACTTCTTCAAAAATCATAACTGGTCGAATTGGTGAGTCCCTCTCACTGGAAATCTCTACCGTTTCGGGCTTACTCTACATCCCGCAACACTTCCATGCAGTTGTGACACACTCTCTCCTTCACTCTACAGCTCATGTAGTTCACTCAACAACGCTCAAACTCAATTCTGCTTCAACAATATTTGCAACTCGACTTAGCACAATGGTGCTTCCAACTTGTTTCGACCACATTCTTATAGCATCAGGTTGACCCCTCCTAATCATTATCAAATTGACCACAACCATCATGACCAAATCATGCATTAACTTACCAAATCCATCATTGATTCTGTAAACCCAACAGTCGGATCTGCCATTAATACGCATCACTTCAACAAGCGTCGTCGGTTAACTATCTTAACTATGCTTCATTTATTGCTGATTTTACTACTTCACGACCCTCTAGATGGCGCAAGAGAGATTCCTAACTGCAATACTGACTCCTATGCTTGCGCAACCACTTCCTCCTGGTGCGCCCTTGTTTCCTACCCCATCCTTCATATATATATATTTTAAGTGCGCGGTGCCTTAAGCACTGTGTGATTCTGACCCTATCCTATAGGGCTTGTGTCGACTACCATTCATCAGTTTTGGCAGCATCACTCCATCTAATTGCTGCAGTTGAACTTCCCTCCCAGAATTAATTGAATTAGCAATATATGGACCTAACTAGTGCATTTGTAACTTACCTGGATGCTTTAGGAACTTGCTGTCATATAACAACACCAAATCTCTTTGCTAAAACTTCTTCACCTTTATGTGGTGATCATGCCAAGCCTTCTGTAAATCCTTCTCGACACACTGATGGAATGCTATGATAAAGAGATCTTCTTCAAGTTGTATCAACTACGCTAAGTGCTCCTCTAGCATTGCTTCATCATCCATTCCTGTTGTTGTTGCAATGCGTAGACTGGGAACAATGTACTCCATAGGAATGAATGCCTCTTCCCCATATACCAATTTAAATGGTGTCTGTCCCTTCAATATTTTACAAGTGGTGTGATATTCCCATAGTATGGCTAGAATATTTAAATACCAATCATCTTGGTTAGCATTACATACCTTTGTAATTGCATGCTCCAATATCTTGTTGATGGCTTGTACTGTTCCATTGGCCTGCCGATGATATGGGGTACTTTTCTTATGTTGTAACTACAATTCTTATGTCAGTGCGCTTACTGTGTGATTGATGAAATGACTACCCTGGTCACTCATCAATATCCATGAGCATCTAAACCGTGTCACAATATTATCAAATAGGAATCTTGTTGATGTCACAGTGGTGCAATCCACAACTAGTGCAGCCTCCACCCACCTTGTCAAGTAGTCTGCTACTGTGATTATGTACCGTGCACCCATTCTCTTCCCAGGTGGGTTGACTAGACCCATGAAATTAAAAACCCATTTATCAAAAGGTTGTAAGGTTACCTATGGCACTAGCGGAATATAATCTCACCATGATGGTTTTCCAGTGCATTGAAAGGCATCGCATGTCCGTACATAATTTCTCACATCGTTGTGTAATGTGGGCCACTAGAGCCCTGCACGAAACACCTTCCTGGAAGTTGCATGACCCCCATAGTGTCCCCAGTGATTCCCACATGAGCTTCCTCTAAGATATTCCCTTGTTCATGTGGTAGGACACAACGACGCAAAATATCATTGGGTCCAAGATTGTATAACTTCCTAGCAATCAACGGGAAGTCTAAGGCCTTGACGACCAACTGCTTCTTTTTAATTGTTGAAAAATATTCCAGCGTGACCCCCATCACCAAAACGGGATTATTTGGTCATAATAGTCATCTGCAACATCGACTCTAAACAAATGCACATCCACTAGTCCCTAATCCTGTCTCAACCCTGGATAAATTATTGCAGCCAGCATTCAAGCGACTTGGCTCCACAATTATTTCAAAATCAAACTCCTAAAAGAGAAGTAACCAGCGGAATATCTCCGCCCCCAACACAAGCTTATTGAATAGATATTTCAAAGCATAATGGTTAGTAAACATATTAAAATGACCGTCTAAGAGGTAGTGCCTGAATTTATGTACCGCATATACCATCTTCAAACCTTCCCTCTCTATGGTCGTATAGTTCTTCTCAGCAAATGACAACTTTTGACTAGCAAAAGTAATCGGGTGATCAAGGTCTCATTTTCCTGGTTGCATGAGCATTACTCCCAGTGCAACAAATGATGCATCGACATGGACATGGAACTCCGTGTTCTAGTCTAGGAACACTAGTATTGGCGCCAAAGCCATCTTGGCCTTCAGGGTGTCGAAGGTGCCTTTGTATTCTGGAATCCATACAAATGCAATATCTTTCTTCAATAGTTTCTCCATAGGAGCAGTAATCGCATCATATCCTCTGATGATCTTGCCATAATATTCGGTGTACCCCAGTGTCACTCTAAGCATATTCATGACATTCGTTGATGGTGGAAAGCTCAAAATGAGTGCTATCTTCACATGGTCAACTAACAATCCTTAGTTGCAAACAATGTGACCCAATAGTATCCCAAACGATGCACATAAAATACACTTCTTGGAGTTCAGTGCGATCTGATGTTGTCAACACCACTCCAACATCAGTTGTAGGTTTTCCAGATGATCCTTAATTAGACCATACACTGTCCAGTCATCCATATAAGCTTGTAGGAACTTCTAAATCAAATATTTGAACGCAATGACAAAAACCCAGGAAAATATCGCAGGTGCGTTCTTCAACCCAAAGGGCATCACTATGTATTGGAAGTAACCCCATTCAGTGACAAATGTTGTTTTATGTCGATCTTCTTTTGCGATTCTTATTTGGTGGTAGCCAGAAAATCCATCTGTAAATGAGTACATCTCTTGACCGCCTAATCCCTCAAGTACTTCATCCGTGAATGGTGTCGGAAATGGATCATGCATACAGGCATCATTCAATTTCCTTAGATCGACAGAGATCCAGACTTCACCCATTTTCTTGTTTTGGACCACCATGGGACTGATCCATTCTAATTCTTGAACTAGCTCGATTATTCCAGCATCCAAAATCCTATCCAACTTATATTTAACCCTCTCCTTGTATCGTGAATTCAATCTATACTACCTCTTCCTTACTGGTTTCACGTCTGGTTTCAATGGAATCTTCATCTCTCCCAAATCATCCATTATTCCTTTCATTTCAGAGAATTTGGTTGGAAACAGATTTTGAAATTCATGTAGCAGGTCTTTGATTTTTTCCATAGTCTCCTCGTCCCAATAGTCCCCAGCACTTGCAAATTTTGGGTTCTCTTCCATCCCAATGTTAAATTTTTTGATCTTCAGTGCTTGGCTCATGGGATCAGTTGGTATATCAGGTGCTGTGACATCCCTACTCCCTTATGTTTATAGAATATTGATATTCCATAGCTCATACTCATACTCATCCTCATGTTTTCCAAACACATTATAACATTCCATCATTGACTATATGGGGCAATGTGCATGTGGGTCCACAGGATATGCAACTAGTACTACTTTTAATACCACATCGCAAATGATCTGCAGTGCATTATGGACATCCAGATTGGAATCTATGAAGCTAAATGTATGAGCAAAGAAATCTGTTAGCTCCTCCCAAGTTGTTATTTCTCTGCACAACTCCATTAATATATACCATGACCTTGGCATTTCATCTAAGGTGTGAATAAATGCATGGATCCATTCATCCTTTGGTCATGATTCCCACAAGGTTTGACAGTCCATCAGGTGACCGCTAGGGTCACTGCACCCATCATACCTTCCAGTGTGATATACATCTATGTCGCCAAAGCGAACTATCATCGACCATTGACACTACTCCCATTCGGTTATTGAATTTTTATGAGTCTCCGACCAGCGTGATGGACTAGCCTTCAGTGCTTCCTCTAGTGCCAAAAATCATTGCAGTGCTGATACTGTCTCTTCAAACTCCATTAAGAATGCAGAAATCTCAGGTAGTCATTCATAAATTGGTAATTTGACAATCTTAGTTGCGACATGGCACAATGACTATGTGATCAAACCACACTTCCTGACTGACACTTCATGCATGTGATTTTTCCAGTTTCCCAACACATCGTCCAAATCAGAAGACACAAAACGAGCACTACACCACCCTAGTTCTCTGTCAGCAGTTGGGTGGATGTAATATTTGGAAATATTGTAAGCATGATCCCATCCCTTGAAAACTTCATCTTTTACAGGTTCAATATATCTCTTTCCTTCTCTCGAATCCATAGGAGTGATGAATATCATGTCTTGATTTTCAAATGTCATCATCCACTTCTTAAAATTAATCGCTACCATACTATTGTTGGCCCATCTAATCCCCAGCAACACGGGATATGATTCCCCCCTCAAAAAATTTGATCATGTCGAAGTCAACATAAGTCTTCATACCTTCAATGTCCACGAACAGGTTCGATACTCGGCCAATAGGTTCTATCTTGGACTGATTAGCCAATCTCAGCTATATAGGGGACCAACCCAATGTTGGTCTCCCCATTTTCTACCATGTCGGATTTTTCAAAATATTCAAATCATAGCCTAGATCCAGGATGACTGAATCTACTTCATAGTCCTGAATCAGAATGTTCATATGCATCTCCTTTCCCATCTTTTTCTTATGTAAAGAGTTCACTGTGGAGTCTTGCCGCTCCTTACCCGGGTGATTCAAAAAAACTCTCAATCTCATCCAAAGCATCAGGATCTCTCACCAACACCAAGAAACTCTCAAAGAAGTGCTGCAAGGTACCATGTTGACACAATGGTCCTTCCTCTAATGAAGAATCAAACGCAGAGGGAATTGCATAAATAGTTTACTTATCAGGATTTCGTATGATTGCTTCCTGAGCTTCAAATAATGTATCTCTTTCAGTTGCGATATAAAATGGTTCCTTATTTTTCCCAACCAATCATAGCTGTGGATGGGGACCGTCCTCTCCTTTTGTGGATCCTACATGGGTGACAATGACAATGTCAACATCCTATGTTCTGGGTTTCGCTGAGATCGTTACAATTGTCGACCCTTGGTTCTAGTTCATCGGTAAATTCTGTTTTAGTGGTGGATTCTGATTCACTGGTGGATTCATCAGTTGATTCATAGTCCGAGTCTAAAGTGGAAGCTGATTCAAGGCTTGGTTCTACAAATGGTTTTGGTTTTGTAGTTGATTGTGGTTTTGCAATTGGTTTTGATTCTGCAAGTGAGAAACATTCCCTGCTTGCCATTTTGCAATTAATTATGGGAAGTTCTCAAAAATATGATCAATTGCAGTGTAGTATGTACATGAACACTGTAAATGTGGGAAATCACGCTGGTAATGTCCAAATACCCCACAATTGTAGCACTGGACAAATCCACGACCTCGTTCTCCTCCTCTACAAAATCCTCCTCCTCTCCCTTGGAATCCTCCATGGAATCCTCCTTGTTGTTGGTATTGTGGTTGAGTCATTTGCTGCAATGGGGGATTTAGGTACTGCTGAACATAGTTTGTTGTTTGAACATACTACAGTTGTTTCTGAGTCATCGACACCTGATTGTACTGCGACTGAGGGGAAAACTGTGGTTGTGGTGCAAATTGTGGTTGCAATTGCAATGGTATGAACTACATCTGTGCTGGTGGTGTATACTGCGCTTGAGGTGGTAGTTGGATCACCTGTTTCTACGGCTATACTGTGCGGTTCTCTTCACCCTTCACATAGTATGAGTCATATTCCATTTCCTGGAGTAGATCATAAGCGTGACAATATTTATCTTCATGCCCAACTGAGTGACAAAAAGTGCAGTATAAGCTCGTTGGCTTCATGACTATCTTCTGCATTTAGCTACATTCTTCATGTCAATGCCCATATACTTGACATATGCGACACCATGATGCACCACTGCAACTCAGTGGGTTCGGTGCACCAGATAGGAGATAATTCTTAAAGTCAAGGAAAGTATCCTTAGTGTGTCCATCTGTGCGACAACGAGTGCACCAAATATGTCCGCAATTCTCTTTCCCCTTCTTAATGTCTTGTAACTGAAGTGGCAATTTCTCCAGCTGTGCCTGAATTTGGTTCATAGTAGTTGTGCTTTCTCCAATGGGTGAAGCTTCTAACTTCATTACAATCTCCAGAGCCTTGCTCTGCATTGCGATCTTCTGTTACATCAGCGATTGCTGGATATGAGGTACCAATGCTATGATAAACCATTATTTATGTTGAACATCGCTCATATCAAAACTAACTCTCACCATCAGTGTCTTAAATCTTTGATCAAAGTCCCAAACGATCTCATCAGGAAATTGCTTAATTTCTTTTAGTTCAGTAATATAGTGTGCTTTAGACTTTCAAGTTTTTATAATTCTTTAATCAGTCCTCTCCTAAATTCATCCAATGTTTTTGCATGGGTCCCTGTAGGCACTTGTATAAAATGTATATACCAACCCAGTGTACGAGCCTGAAGAGTAGTCGCAAATTGGCCTTTCTTGATGTTGTCATCCGTGGCCTATCTGATAGTCCACACTGCCTCACATAAGAACCAATACTGCTCATGATCATCAGTCCTATTTCCATGGAATAAAGGTAAATCCATGTTGTTTACCGCCATCCTAGGCCTTCTTCCTACAGATGTTGATATACTACTAGAATGATGTTGGCACGTCGGGCAAGTCGACGTTGAATTCGTGTTTCTTCTTGAATGTAGAGTGGTCCACAGAGGCATGGGTATGTTACTGTTAGGGTTTGATATTATGTGACTTTGGGTGTATCCTGGGTCTGGTCATCCTCTTTGTCACTATAGGGTTTCTTCATCCTGTGTGGTATTCCTTCACGATCTTGCGTTTCGATCGCAATATGACATTCCCCCGTCCTCTACCTCTTCTCTTGTTAAAACCTTGCTCCTCCCCTCATAAAACCACTTTCTTCCTCAGCTTCCCTCACAATCTCATCAAAACTTGCACCCATCTACCCCTTATCTTCATATTCGTCTCCCCCCTTTCATCATCGTATCCATCTCCTCCACACACCAGAGTCTACTACTCGAGGTGCATCTTCAGTATACCTTTTTTATAGACAAGAATATTAATTGACAATTGCAGAGACAACAAGAACCTACCTCTGGGTCCGTTGAAAAATTCCCTTTCTTCACTGCTGTAGGACTTGGAGGTGTCAACTGCAAATTCAGTGATATATCCTTCCTGGATACTATCCATCGAGACCTCAAAAGCTCGTGATGTTTTATTGTCAGTTTCCTGCAGCTCCTGGATCAATTCAGGGGTCTAGGATGTTGTCTCTCCTTCTTGGAAGTTGGTCTTCTTATAAGTGAATTGTGGCAACCACTCATACAGTATGATAGGAAATTCAGTGAAAAATATTCATGTGGACCATTGTGTATGTATCTCTCCAACCACTTTTCCGTCGTCAGTCCAGGGTTCTGATTTTTTGTTTCAACAAATTCTCATAGTTTCTGATCAAACCAATCTTGAATCTCTGGTCATGTCGGATGCCACATATCCTCTTCTTATTTGCAACAAGGTCCCTACAATGGAACAATTTGTTGGCACAAACCCAACCAACAAAACCCAGTCGATAGGGGTTCCCACTTTGTTGACCCTCGACTCACCGTGATCTCCCTGAGCACCAGCTCAGATAGGTTTTACCCCATCCGGCAAAACCTATGAAGTGAATTATTTCTTACACAATATGTTCAAGGGAGTGCTGATGAAACCAAGTTTCCCTAGAATATAATAGGACTTATGGGCATCGACAATTCATTCACTTATCTATCAGATCTAACTAGTGCTTAACCAAAAATCATTCATCATCATTCCCTCAACATATCACATCATTCATTGATAGTAGAAATAACCCTACTGTTGCGTAAATAGATCTAATAACATAACATCATTCATAGGTAGTAAACATTGCATCATAGATTCATGTCCCGCAGTCACTTTATACTCATCGTGGGATCTGTAAAGCAGGAAAACAGAAAGAGATAAAAATATGAAAGTAAGACAACAATTTAGATCAATATCCTTCTCATTATATTAACTCTGCGCAATCAACTACGGATTCAAAAGATACAGTACTTCAGCTGAGCCTCAAGCTCTCATTTCACAGTCCACAACTTGATTCATTCTACTATCTCTCATCTGATTCATCGATAATCACATTTACAATTATTCTTCTACTTATAGGCTTGTTCCTTTACATTTATGGTCCACTTGGACATATTCTAACTAATTCCTAACAGACTCTTACCAACTAATGACCAATATCCACAAAATATTGTCGAAGTACAAACAGTGACACAAAATATTCAAAAATAATCTATTTTCAGTTTTGTGTGCTATCTTTGCCTTGTGCAATGTCTTTTGAGCTTGCGTTTACCCCAACCCCTTTCCAACAAAATGTTTACACATATAATATAGGAAAACATAGATAACAAAGACAAAGACAAAGACAAATTAGGTGAGAGTGAGAAACAAGGACAAAAAATCAATGATGAAGCTTGTGCAATTTATCAAGATAATTAAGAATGCAATTAAAAAGATGCACTGATGTGCATATTGAAAGAATTTTAAAAGAAACAAATAAAATACATTGTAGTGGGGATAAACATGGGCAAAAATGACCTCTAAATGAGGCCAATGTTCAAAATTTATCAAATTATTTATGTATGCAGTGGAATTAGACAAGGACAATTGTTTGCATGCTGTTATGATATGGGAAGGTTTCATACATTGTACTAGGAATATACATGGGAAACAATGACCTTTTAATGGGGCCAATGTTGAAAATTTATCAAATTATTTGTGTGCAGTGGAATTTGACGAGGACAACTGTTTGCATGCCTTCATGATATGGGAGGTTTTCTAGACTCGATGATGACTCAAATCATTATCATTTTTTATATATTTAATTTATTTTTATAAAACAATTATCAACTAAAATTACTATTTATGAAAAAATATGAATAGGTATTTGGACTATAAATAAATTTTAACCAATATATATATATATATATATATATATATATATATATATAATTCTAAATCTAATTATATATATATATATATATATTAAATAAGAATAAATTAAATTGTTAATATAACCCCTAACTCTATAATCCCCTAAAATATATACAAAAAATAATAGTAATACATTATTCTTCTTCTACATTTAACATATAACATTTACGAAAACAATATACAATACAAAGACATATAATAAATAACTTACTAATGGATGATATACATGCCCTCCTTCAGCATGTCCATACAAACTACAATGTTTGTGTTAGAACAATAATCCACTACTTAGTACCTTAGTTTAAAGGCTTAGTCAATTTTATTTTCATTTATGCAGTAATATGCTATGGTTTGGACTTAGGGAAGCTAATCTAGCATAAGAACTAGTTAATTTGGTTCCTTTGCACCTAAGGGAGCGCTCTGGCTTAGTCAAACTCCACATGTGTGCCATCGTTTATGACAAGTGTGCTCCCATTCCTTGTTTTGAGGAATTGTGGTTGACTAGGAGCGCTAGAGGTGTTTTTAGCCCATTTTTGGACTGTTGGAGAATTTAATGCCCACCTTGAGCCTCCCACTCACTTAATTTTTCTCACTCACATATGACAAGGATTCATCATTGCTCCAGCGCACTTCAGCCACCTCTACACCACCATTCATGACCATTTGGGGCTGAGTTGGAGCTTTTTTAGCCCACCTAGAGGGGATTGAGGCCAATTTGGCCATTTTCACATGTACACTCAGATTTTGATTCCAAATTCTCTAAAATTGAACCAGATTTAATATAAACCCATTCTAAATATATTCACATGTTATATAGTCAAATAATATCCATTTTTTGTTCACACCGTGTATGTAAAATTGTTCCTCTTTCATGCTTTTTTGCTGGTTTTTTCAAGTAATTCAATTTGCGAGAGTATCTTGGGATCCTAGATCATGATGTAAATAAAAATTATCACATAGTATCAGATCTAATTGGAGTTATAGATCAATCTTGAGTGTTTGAGTTTCATTTTTGAGATATTTTTCGGATAAAATTGAGTGTTTGTTTGCAGGAACCTTCAGCAAAAGCTCACCACTAGCACAAGCAGAGATGGTGCAGAACCAAATTTTGGTCATTCCATTCAATTTCTTCAAATGGAAGGAAAAAATGGTCATCCAATTGAGATCTAAGGGTCTCAATAGGGTTACCATGGGTACCTAAGTGGAGCCAAACTCTGTAGTGGATAAGTCTAAGTACTTCAACAGACTTGATGAAGCCTTTAGACTACTATGCCTGAGTATTTGAAGAGAAATCTTATTTCATGTAGACAGTTTCATAAAACCAAATGAAGATTGGGTTAAACTATAATTTCTATTTGGGAAAACTGATGAATGGAGGGGACATCAGCTTAAAAATGAGCTCATAAGCCTGAGCCCAACGCATTTTGAAACCATCCAAGATTTCTTCATGAATTTCAAGTCTCTTGTACTTCAACTGAAGCAATGTGGAATTGAGAAGAAGGAGGATCATCTAATACTATCCATCCTTTGGAAGTTAGGCCCAAAATTTTCATTTTTTGTAAGCACCTTCCATTATGGAAAAATAACACTTTGAAACTGGAAAATTCCAACACTAACCACCTTCATGGAGTCCCTCACCTAGGATCATGGAAAACAAGTTCAAATGGGAACCATCAAAACTAGTAGAGATCAAGATTTGGCCATGGGTGTTTCGAATGCCTCCAAAGGAAAGAAGAAGGAAAACAATTCGAAGTAGTCAGAGAAGAGTGTTATCGGATAAATCTACTCAAGCGGAATCAAGCCTGATCTCCTTATTCCAAGTGGATCTAGAACAAATCAAATACATAATACATCCTACTTTCCTAGTTCAAATAGAAATGCAAAGCAACAAATAGATCACTTACTTGATATATGCAAATCGTATTCTCTCTTTATTGATCCAAGCTCTAGAGCCTTCAGATCTTCAGCTACAAAACCCTGTAGAGCAAGTGGAAACAAGAAAATAGTACATGTGTATCTAAACATGAATTGATCTAAGCTAATAGTTAAGGAAGAAAGATCTAAACATCATTAACAACAACAATACTTATGGAAAGAGATTTGTGTTGATGTAATTAAGGAGATACATAGAATTACATATGAAAGAACATCACAACCTAGTCTTAATGCTGCAATATTCCATCCAACAATCCAAGCCAAATCCTCCAAAGAAATCTAGTAAGCCTCCCAATGGATGATAGGGATCACCTAGAAATTCCACCAGCATAATAGTACCATAGTCCTTCCTCCCTTCACAATGGAGAGAGGGTTTAATTTATAAGGCTAAAGGGATAGAGTAGGTTGAGGATTAGGAGGAGGGGTCTAAGGGATATTCCCCATATGTTAGGAACCGAATTCCACCTCACCTAGATGATAGGGATAGACATTCACCTCATCCACATTCGAGAAGGGTCTCAAAGCTTCATTTTTCCCCCTCAAAACACTACCGACGTACCTTCCATGAAGGAAAAGAGCATCGTCGGTGCACCTAGCAGTGGGATATAGAGCGCTAGCAATGACACACCTAGCATGAAGCAAAAGAGCATTGGCCTTCCTAAAGAGGGAAAAAAGGTAGAAAAAAACCCAATATCAATCCAATTTAGCAGAGAGAAATTTGGGGATTAGGAAAAGGGTTGACACATGGATCAAGAGGAAGAGATTTTGGTGTAACAAAGAGGAATCCTGATAAACCCAAAACCATGGATGGGGGTTCAAATACTTCTAATGATAAGGACAATAAAGGGAATGAGAAATCCAAATGCACATAATTCCATAAGGTATGGAATCCATAGATCTCCTGCATGAAGAATACCATTGACATGATGGCGCAGCTGCTAGAGAAAAATAACATCCCAATCCTAGATGGTGCAAGGAAGAAAGATGGCACCTCAATTTTAGACAACAAGGATAAATGCCATGCCTAGGTAGCAAGTTATTCTAATTCCTCCACCATCATTATTGATATAGGGGAATCTAGACATTTGGCTTCCACCAGAGACATTTGTCTTCCACCAGAGAGATCTTCTCCTCTATGCATTCGAATAGTGGCATAGATGTTTGAATGGTAGATGACTCTGAGGTCCAAGCCAAAGGAGTTGGTAGGATTAACTTGGAGCATGGATATTTCAGTGATTTTCTCTATGTACAATATTTGGAAGAAATTTTTTTGTCAATGTACCAAATGACACATACATGAGAATCCAAGAGAGTAACATTTACTCTAGACTTGGTAGAGATAGCATAAATCTCCTCAAACCAAGTTGTGGAAATTAGGTATGCAAACCACCAAGAAAGAATGTACAAGTTCTCAAATTTTCTTCCTAATTCTAGAGGGAAAGTGCTCCTCTCTCATTCCAATGAGACCTACAAGGTATGGCATGAAATATTTGGGCACATGAACTACAAGTAGCTTCAAGCATTGAACTAGGATAAGATGGTGGAAGGGATTCCTTCAATCAAATATTCCAATGGAGCTTGCATTGGCTGTGTAGTTGGGAAGCATCCAGCGTGCACCTATGAGAAAGGGAAGGCGAGGAGAGCCACAAAACCAATTGGATTGGTACATTCAGAAATCATTTGTCCTATTCCCACTCCCTCCTATGGAGGATTAAGATATGTACTCACCTTCATTGATGATTACTCAAGATTCTGCTGGGTATACTTCCTAAAATTAAAATCTGAAGTATTTGAGACATTGAAGATTTGGAAGGACTTAGTGGGGAACCAAAGTGGGAATAGAATAAAAGAAAATTAGGAATAACAATGGTAAAGAATATCTCAATAAAAATATGCAGCATCTTTGTGAGGAATGTGGAATTCAAATGCAACATTCAATCCACTACACACCACAACAAATTGGTGTGGCAGAGTGGAAAATTAGGTCTCTCAAAGAGATGGCCACATGCATGATTGAGGCAAGGGATCTAAGTCCCAAGATATGGTATGATGCTATCAATTTTCATGCATATATTTAGAATGGGGAATTCCACAAATAAGTCATAGGAAAAACTGCCTATAATTCATGGTTTGGCCATAAACCAAATGTCTCACATTTCAGGAATTTTGGGTCAAGAGCATGTGCTCAAATTCCATCAGAAAAGAGGAAGGATTTGCAGCCAGAGAGCAAGGAATGTATAATAGTTGGTTATTCTAAGGAAAAAAAGGGTTATAATCTCTTTGAACCATCCACACTCAATGCTTTCATTGAGAGGAGTGTGTAATTCGAAGAGGAGATCATACCATATTTTGATCTTGCACCGGGGGAATGTTCTTCTCCCCAACGCCATGATGAAGTAAGTAATGATTCAAGCTATTATTTTTCTTATAATTTTGATAATGACATGTCTGAATATGAAATTTATTTACATGAGTCACCTTTAATTCCCAAATGAGTTGAGAAAATCATAGAAGCTGCATGGGAATTGACAGAAAATCCCCTAGAGCCCAAGAAGACAAGATCCCAATTTCGCATTTCTTCTTATGCAAGTGAAATTGCTATTGCTGAGAACTGTGATATGATGATTGAATATGATTCACATTGATATCAAGAATATTTTCATGATCCAAGGTGGAAATCATCCATGCAAGATGAATTCAATTCTCTCAAAGAGAATGAAACATGGGAATTGGTTCCCCTTCCTCCCAAGAGGAAGCTCGTGCAATGTAAGTGGGTATTTTGAATAAAAATTGCTGCAGATGTTTCTGATGTTAATTAAAATGTCATATTTGTTTCTAATGGATACTCTCAAGTCTGAGATGTGGACTACACCAAAACCTTTGCATCGGTTGCAAAGATGGATTCAATTAGACTAGTTATAGCAATTGCAGTTAGTAAAGGTTGATGTCAAGAGTGAATTATTACATGGTGAACTACAGGAGGATATATACCTTCCAAAAACTGAAGGTTTCCAAGAGGACCCTTCACTTGTTTTCAAGGTGAATAAATTGCTTTAGGGGATCAAGAAAGCCCATATGGCTTGGTATGCAAAATTGGATAGTTTCTTGCTCTCAATTGGTTTCATTCGATGCAAATATTATCCAAATGTGTATTTGCATAAATATGATGTTGTATTTCAGGTCATTGTACTGTATGTAGATGACCTCTTAATTATAGGGAGCTGCAACAACCAAATTGGATCAATTAAGGAATCCCTACACAATGAGTTTGCAATGACAGATCTAGGATTGCTAAAACAATTTCTACGATTGGAAATTGAGAAATCTGAAAGATGCATCATTCTGAGCCAACCTGATTATGCTTCATACCTGTTAATAAATTTGAATAGGGCTGATTGTAAGGAATACAAGTGCCCTTTTATTTCTGACATAAAACTAGGTGAATTTGGTGATTGTACACTGTATAGGAAGCTCGTTGGTAGTTTGTTGTACCTTACACATACCATACTTGATTTGTCTTATGTTTTTAGTGTTGTAGCAAGGTATATGCAATAGACACATGAGGTCCTTTGGAAGGAAGCCAAAAATATCCTCCAATATGTCCAAGTTACAAATAGTTTTGGGGTACACTATGCAGTTAGTTATTTACTTGAACTAGTTGGATTTTCTGATTCAGATTGGACTAGAGATCCCACTGAAAGAAATTCCACTTTAGGTTTTGTTTTCATGCTTGATGAACATACTATTTGTTCTTCTAGTAAGAAAAAACACACAATTTATCTTTCTTCAGCAGAGGCCGAATATAGGGGAGCAGTGAATGCAACTAGACAATGTGTATGGTTGCAAGGAATTCTTCAAGAGTTTGGTGTCGCAATTGATTCTTCGACTAACATTTGGGTGGATAATAAAAGTGACATAAATATATACCCTGATCCAGTTTATAGGTAGAGAACAAAGCACATAGAGATCCATATGCAATACATCTGGGGCTTAGTACATGACAGAGTGATTTCCTTGCAGTATTGCCCATCCATCGAGCGAACTGTTGACATATTCACCAAAAGTTTTACTGAGAAGACCTTCACTCACTTGAGATATTTTATTGGAGTGAGTGATGGATGGTTATTGCTGCTATTTTTTGTAGGTTTTCAACCCCATGGCCATTTTATAGGGGAGGTTTTGTCCCATGAGTTTTTCCTCTTTTCCTCATTTTTACATGTACACATAAATTTATGTTTGTATTTAGGTGATTTGAGCCTTTGTTTCCAAGGCTTCCCATAAAATTTTGATTCATTGTACTAAGTTATGGTTAAATGGGGGTGTTATAATAGTAATCCACCACTTAGTACCTTATTATAAATCCTTAATCAATTTTATTTGCATTTATGCAGTAATATGCTATGGTTTGGACTTAGGGGTGTTTTTATCCCATTTTTGGACTGCTGGAGCATTTCATGCCCACCTTGAGCCTCCCACTTATCAAAATTTTCTCACACATGCAATCCAAGGAGTCATCATTTATCCAACACACTTAATCCACCTCCACACCACCATTTGTGACCATTTGGGGCTGAGTTGGAGCTTGTTTGGCCAACCTAGGGGGGATTGAGACCAATTTGGCCATTTTCTCATGTACACTCAGATTTTGATTCCAAAGCCGCTAGGATTGAACCATATGTAATATAAACATGTTATAAACATATTCACATGTTAGGCAGTCAAATAATATCTAGTTTCTGTTCACACTTTGTATGTAAAATTGTTCCTCTTTCATGTTTTTTTGCTGGTTTTTGCAAGTAATTTGATTTGTGAGAGTCTCATGGGATCCTAGATCCTATTTTAAATAAAAATTCTCACATTTTTATAGTCATTTTTATTATAAGTATCATTTGTTTCAATCCCTTACATATTTTACATGGGCAATAACATTTTTCATACTTCGAATCCCCTAATGCAGATCCCAAATTTCATTGGACTCCTCGAGGAGTGTTTTGTGACATGTTTCCTCATGAATCCTAATTAATTATTATATTCAATAAATTTTTATTATGAACCATACAAAATAATCCATACAACATTCGGAAACCATCGAAAGAACAACAACAATGTCAAAGCTATTAGATTATATAATTTGCCAAGTACCTAATTATAGGAGTTATCAAACGGATAATGCATTAAATTATCTATCCCTCAGATATCTGAAATTTCTTGAATTTTAGTCAGATATTCGATATTTTTAGTCGGATCTCCAACAGTCCTTCACTTTTAGTCAGATATAAGATGATATTGGGAATTATAAAAAAAAATGCAGTTACCATCCAACTTTTTTCTTTGATTTTCATATACTGTAATATTCCACCATAAAATTTCTTTCCATATGTATTAGTGTAAATAATACATCTGCATGGATGAAAATTGAATTGATCATAAACCACACTTACTTTAAGGAAAAAAAACCCAAGGTATTATAAAACACTTTCCTAATATGTCTAGGACCTCACAAATTAGCTAAAGCAATATGGTCAGCTAATGAGTGTTGGGAAAGTATTCTAATCATATATTTTTGAGAGAAAATAATGGAGGATGGGTTTCCCACAAAAGAAGACGATTTCCATGTGAGTAGCTTTATCTTAATTGACTGAAAAATAGAAAAAGAAATAATAAAGAAGTGTTAAAGAAGTAATTTTCCCTTACCATTTTGGACAATCTAAGAGAAGACAAAATCTTATCTAATATCTTTCTAAGTGCACTCTAGAGGATAATGAAAACAAATCTTGACCAAGGAAGTCAAGTGGTGGCAAACTACCTCCTCTACAATTGGGAAATTTATAAAAAATGATCAATTTATCATACCCTAAGTATATGAGTGGGTTTTTAATATTCCAACACCCCCCATTAATCTTGAATTTATGTGAGTAAATTAGAGATATAGGCCCTAGGAAACTATTCCTTTGGTCACCCTTTACATTATTCATCCATGTAAATTGAGGAAATAGGTAAAACCTAATGGGAAAAAAACACTCCCTCAAAACAAGGACATGAAAGGAAAACAAAAAGTTTATTCTTTCGAAACTCAAGTATGTGTGAACTTGATTTGATGTTTGGAGGTATCTTCCTCTTTGGAGGAATATAAATCTACTCAACTAGCACATAAACATAGGAAACTACATGATGAACAATGTAGTCATGTAGAACAAATCCAAAATAGTGATGTAAGAGAAGAAGTGGCCACCCTTTAGACTTGAAAATGAAACTAATATTAGGTCCAAATGAGACTTGTGCTTCGTGATCCAACAGCTTTTAACCATAGAAAGTGAAATCAGCTCCAAGCAAATCTGAATTGTGTTGAAACTTTGAACCAAAAAAGGCTCTAGAAACTCCAAGAGTGATGAACAAAGGTTCCAAAAGATATTTCGACATGAAATATGATCTAAAATAAGATCCAAAATAGGTTCTATCATGTCCAAAATAGAGACAAAATTTCATAGTGTATCAATACTTTGGCAGTGTCTCCATCTTCATTAGAATTTAGAGGAAGTGTGCAAGTGACCATAGAGGAAAAAGGAGGAGGCTTAGGATAAGGGAGAGAAAATGAAGAGATTCCATAGGTATATATTGCTTCCAAAGTATCCAATGAAACATAAATTTTCACATCAGTAGACTCATGGGAAGAAAGGGGATCATCTTCTACAACATAAAGTATAAAAAATACTTAGTGGTAGAAGTATGAAAAGAGGACAATGAGAGATGCTTAGGATCTTTAAGGAGGTTCTGAGAATGGGTGCCAGGAATCAAGGAGGAAATGTAGATGTGCATGGGACAAATAAAGGTGAGTTGTAACACACATATAATACTTTATCCATCTGATCAAACATCCAAGTAAACATCGATTTGTGCACCATCAACAAGTGAAGGATGAATAGGGCGTGTAAAGGTTGGCATATAGATCTTAGAATCCATAAGAGAAGACATAGAGAACAATGAATGTGTGAATGAATATTCAACAATAGTAGCTACATTAGTCACTTATTCTTTAATGACATCACCAAAGGAAGATTAATTAGGATCTTAAACTTCTAAAGACACAGAAAAATATGGCTCTTCAATATCCACATTTTGTTACGCAAAGGAAGCATTTGAATAAAAGAGAATGGTATCCAAAAGAACTATATGACCAACTTCGTTGTAATGAAAAATTTTGTTAGAGACTATTGAGGCTGATATATATTGAGAGATAGGACACATTGAGGTGCTAGGTGCACTCTCCAAATTGATTTAATGATCCTCATTATGTTTTCCAGAATATATATCCAAACTTCTCTAGAGATCCTTTGGGTATTCAACAGAATCAATAAGGTAATGCATGCTTAGAGATATAACCAGACACATAGCTCCAAAATATCTATCGTAATCATTCAGACAATCATTTAAATATTGATAAGACTATTCACCAACTCCAATATATATCTCATAGATGCCTCGTCTCTTCAGAGATGCAATGAAATTCAATTTCCACTCTGAATAACCTATGAATGGAGTAAGAAGAGGAATTTATACTCTCGAATCAATCTTGAAGTTGTACATGAAAAAAAAATATGGAGAAAAATATGGAAGAATAATTAATCTGAGCAACCTTTCTCTGATACCATTTGAAAATTCTAAATTGTTGATGGAAGCAAGAGTTTCATAAACAAGTTAAGGATCTAGCACTCAATTAACCTCACAAAGAATTGCAGAGATTTAGCATAAAGAGTGAGGAAGAATGATGAACACACATGGATACTTAAAATCATATCAGATGAATATCTATAATATATTTCGTATTCATTAAGGAATGATATGTTTACATAAAGAATACGTCCTCATAGAGGAAAATGAAATTGCTCATAAAACATGCTTACTTTAAGGCAAAAAATCCCCCAAGGTTTCATAAAACATTTTCTTAATCTATCCAGGACCTCACAAATTAGATAAATCAATATGGTAAACTAATTAGTTATGGGAAATCATTCTAATAA
Organism: Pseudotsuga menziesii; assembly: GCA_001517045.1. Taxonomy (NCBI): domain Eukaryota; kingdom Viridiplantae; phylum Streptophyta; class Pinopsida; order Pinales; family Pinaceae; genus Pseudotsuga; species Pseudotsuga menziesii. Next base: position 79,099 of record LPNX011143885.1, read on the forward strand.
TGGATTTCTGAGAGAAAATCATGGAGGATGGGTTGGACACAAAATATGATAGTTTCCATTTGAGTAGCCTTATCCTAATCCACTAAAACGCAGAAAAAGAAGGGATAAAGCAGTCTTAAAGAAGGATATTTTCCTTACCATTCTGGGTATTATAAAAATAAGAAAAAATATCAACCAATATCTTTCTAAATGTGCTCCAGAGGATAATGAAGATAAATGTTGACCAAGGAATTCAAGTGGTGGCCAACTACCTAGTCTACACCTAGGACATTAATAAAAAATGATCAATTTATCATATCCTAAGTATATGAGTGGGTTTTTAACATTCCAACATTATCAAGATCATAATAGTTCCTTAATAGTTCAGTAATAGTTCCTTGATTTGTGAGTAGCACTTCCTTCATCCATGAATATAATTTTTGTGTTACTAGTTGGGGAAACCCTCATCTCAAACAACATGATCGTGTGCATAAATTTCAATAATTCAATTCCCTCACTAATTTAAAATTTGAATAATTCAATGAGAGAGAGGTTGTTGTACCTAAGAATTAATCCTGAAAGTAACAATTTTTCTTCCTAATATGTGCTCAAATTTCTATGAGCAACAACACCCATAGAACAATATAACCCATCTTAAGCCTTGATGCCCTTGATTCATTGACATAAGAAGTGGAACTAAAGGTAAATCCATAAGTATGAATGTTTCTTTGTTCCATTATCATTTTCCTCTCTTGATCAACAATGGTTACAAGAGACTTGAGTGATTGCAAAGGAGTTATTTATTGCAAAAAAATGGAAAATCCAAAACCAAATGTGTTTAAAAGTATGACCAAAAATACCATTTCTAGAAGTGTAATATTTCATAACAATTTAAGGCGTGTTCCCTGCCATTATTTTCATAATGATGAATAGAAACTAACATGAAAAGGTTATAACAAGATTATATCCCAATAATTTTTAATGTGTGAATAGACCATGGTATGCATTAACATAAAATACCTGAAAATATTTCCTAAGATTTGTGTTGGTTATGCTGGGCAGACCCGGGTTTACTATAATCAACCAACAACACCCCTAGCTCACTGGCCCTTTCGGCAATAGACCGCGAAGCGGCCTGAAGTCTCACCCGAAGTGATTCTAATGGGTTGGCCAAGGACTCAAGCGTCTTGGACCAGGTTCTATGGTGTCTTTTCTTATGACTCGCAGCTCTTCTAGCTGCCAGGTCTCTTTCTCTACACGTTGCGCGACTCCTCTGCTCGCGTCACACAATCTCCTTGTCTCGCAGCTCTTCTAGCCACGAGATGTCCCTTCTACTGTTGTGCGTTCCCTTCCCACGTCGCGCACTTTCACTGACTCGCGATGACTCCAGCCTTATCGCATCGCTGATCACCAGGTGACATGTAACTTCCTCCCAACGCTAAGCCCTTAACCTACGGTATCGTGCACTGTAGCTCCTCTGCCAGTGTGGTATCGCCTTCTTGTGATAACCTACTCCCATGGCTCAGCGCACTTAGCGTTGTTCGTGTCGACTCGCAAGGCTCAACATACCAGGCTGTTCAATACTGCGACTAGTGACCGTTTCAAGCAAAGCATAAACGAACCCGCATACAACATGCCAAAGACTTCAACTTATGTTTATCCTTCTATATTGCTGTAAACTGATTAACACATTCATTCATTAAGCTGTAAACAAAGTTCATGAAATGACTGATAAATGCACAAGTAAACATAACACATAATCCAATCACATAACACTCGATTTTAACGTGGTTCACCTCCAGGATGGAAGTTACATCCACAGAACTGTGTTTTTATTATAGCTCAGGGGAAGGTAAAACACATTTCTGCTGCACCACATATGTAGCTCAAGATCTTCTCTCTTAGATCTCTTTTCTTCTCTATATTGCACTCCTACAATATACTCTTCCCTCTCTGTCGATCCCTGCGGATCGTTACATGCATGCTCTATAAGCCAGCTACTGGTTACAGTAAGATTGCTACCGCTAATAATAGAACCAGAGCTCGGATTTTTCAACAGTCTATGTTACTTCTATTATCTATATCACCCAACAATTGTCTAACTGTCTAACCAACCCACCAACCCTTTTACAATACAAAATATATCCCTTTATAGGCAGCCCAAAGGTCTTGCCATTACAACACTGTGGGCATGTCCCAACAGTAACCCAAAACCTTAACTAGTGACAGTCGACCATATCTGTACTTGAGGTAGCCGCTTTTCGTCACACCACAGCTCTCTGCAGTTTTCCATGCTTCCTGGCGCTGACCATGGGTACTGTGCACCGCTTCACTGTTTCTGTCCTTCGTATTCAATGCTTCAGCCTCGTTGCTCCTTTTCCTTTATGAGGGTTGCTGAGCCCTCCTGTATTCCGTCGCTGCCTTCAATGCAGTGGGTGAGCTCTCTCGTCTTGGCCACTCAAGTACCGTCGTCTTCCTTGACTTCTCTATCTTAAAAGTCATGGTTTCTGGCTCTGCTCTGTAGCTGGAAACGTGCTACGACATCGTAGCTCTATCTTATCTTCTCTCCACCAAAACTTATCTATCCGCTAAACTAGCAGCTTCTTCTGTAGATGTGGGACCCTGCTCCAACAGTCCCCTAACACTTACTTGTGGCTCGCCCTCGAGCCACTACCAGTGGGCTCCTCCTGCTGAGTCTATCCACGACAGATGATCAGGTCCGGCATTCAATCTTCCTGGTTTCACAATGATTTCAAAATCATACTCCTGAAAGAGGAGTAACCATATGCAGATTCTCCCCCCTAACACTGGCTTATTGACCAGATACTTTAACGCGGAATGTTCAGTGAACATCTTAAACGAGGCACCCAACAGGTAGTGCCTGAAATTTTGCAGCGCGTACACCATAGCTAACCCTTCTCTTTCTGTGGTGGTGTAGTTCTTTTCTACTGTCGAGAGCTTTCTGCTGGAGTATGCGATAGGATGGTCAATATCTCCTTCTCTTAGTTGTGTTAAAACATCCCCTAGTGCGATGCCAGATGCATCCACATGTACATGAAATGGTTTAGTCCAGTCTGGAAATACTAAGATGGGTGCTGTAACCATCTTCTCCTTGAGTGTGTCTAGACTTTGCTGACATTCCTCATTCCATAGGAATTTTGCATCCTTCTTTAGTAATTTCTCCATCGATGCTATAATCTTTGCGTAGCCCTTGATGAATTTTCTGTAGTAGCCGGTATGACCAAGTACTGTCCTCAGTTGCTTGACTGAGTTGGGTGCTGGAAGATTTACAATGATGGCAATCTTGGCGGGATCTACCATCAAGCCTTGTCTGCAAACAATGTGACCCAACAAAATACCAAATGGTGCACAAAATATACATTTCTTTAAGTTTAGAGAAATCTGGTACTGCCTACATTTCTCTAACATTAGTCTTAGATCTCCTACATGCTTGTCAACGAGTCCAAATACAGTCCAATCATCAAAATATACTTCTAGGAATTTATGAATGTATTCTTTAAATATAGCAACTACTACTCTAGAAAATATAGCTGGTGCATTCTTAAGACCAAAGGGCATTACCGTATACTGGAATGAGCCCCATTCTATTGCAAAGGTGGTCTTAGATCGATCTTCTGGATGGATTCTGATCTGATGATAGCCTGAAAATCCATCGGTGAAGGAGTAGACCTCCTGTCCTCCTACGTTGTCTAACACTTCATTAGTGAACGGTGTCAGAAATGGATCGTGAAGCGATGCATCGTTGAGTTTACGCAGATCGACACAGATCCTGATCTCTCTTTTGGTTTTCTTTTCCTGTACGACCATGGGACTAATCCATTCACTCTCTTCTACCAGTTCAATGATGCTTGCCGCCAGCATCTTATCGATCTCATCCTTTACTTTGGCTTTATATCGTGGATTCAATCTGTAGGGACGCTGCTTTACTGGTCTAGCATCCTCCTTCAATGGTATCCTCATGACTCCAAGGTCTCCAACTATTCCTTTCATCTCTGTGAACTTGGTGGGAAATAGGTCCTGATAGTCATGCAACAAATCGGTGATCTGTTCGACTATTTCATCACTCCAATAATCTCCAATAGAGGCAAACTTAGGTTCTGTGTCTGTGCCAATATTGATCTTCTTAATCTTGATGGGCTCTGTGATTTCTGGGATTTCTAGCTGTGGTCCCTCAACATCGCGAGTCCCTTCCGAATCTGGAATGTTGGTACTGCGAGGATCCTCATCCTCATCCTCTGGTTCTGCTTTAAAGTTATAGCACTCTAGCGCCTTTGTTAACTGAACGGCCCAGTCAGGCTGAGTCTGTACTGATGGGGTACAGTCCTCAAATATCTTGATATTTATTATGTCTAAGGCCTGATCAACATTCGGATACTCAGATTCAAAAGTGAAGGTGAGTAGGAAGCTGTCTATCATAAGGGGCCATGTAGTCGTTCCCTTGCGCAATTTTGTCTCTGTATACCAGTTCCTTGGGACTGTGTCCAAAGTGTGAATGAATCAGTGAACCCATTCATCCTCAGGAATGTCTGACCAATCCTGTTCACATGCCTGAATGTGTGACCTGGGGATACTTTCTCCTGTGTATTTCTACTGAATGTGATCGGTGTCAATGGAGAATCTGATGGCCATCAATCTTTTAATATCATCCCATGATGCGATATTCTCTTTGTGTGCATACCACCATCTTGCAGGTGTGGCTCGTACTGCAAGATCCATAGTTGCGATCCTCTGTTCATGAGGAATCTGTCGTTCAAACTGCTCAAGGAAGTCCTGGATATCAGTTAGACCATGAAACACTGGAATCTCATTGATCTCTGCGCCAATCCATCACAGTGACTTAGTCAAGAACGCACATCTGTGCGCTGAGACTTCGTGAAGTCTGTTCTACCAGTTTTCTAGACCAACCTCTGAATCCGATGCGCATGAACTATCGCATTGCCAACTAATGTTCCCTTCTGTGGTTGGGTTAACATAGTCGCCCTGGTTTGTAGTCATCTGATAGAGGCTCTCTATGTTATGTGTCTCCTCTTCTGCTCGGATAGGTTCAATATATCTAGGACCCTGAAAAGGTTCCAACGGTGCGATGACCCAGATCTGTGCGTCCTCAAAGGTCATTTGTCTTCTCTTTAGGTCGATAACAGCCATGTTAACGATCACCCAATCAATGCCTAGCAGTGCTAGGTAGGGTTTACTATCACCAATGATTTCTATAACTTCAAAGTCCGCAAAGCTGCGAACTCCATCAATATCAACTGGTACTTGCGGTAACTGACCCAGGGGTGATACTCGTTGCTGATTAGATAATCTCAGATGGATAGGCAATCTGATTAACTTAGGGCTACCCATCTATTCCCATGTCTGCTTAGTCAGAACATTCACGTCCGATCCTAGATCTAGGATCACTTCATCCATTTCAAACTCTCCAACCTGCGCTATGAGTCGCATCTCCCTCCCTGTTCTTGTATGTCCTGTAATATTATGAACATCACACTGTGTACTACTCATGGAAGAGGATGGCTGACACTGATCGACTATGCGCTGAAGTTCTGTGATAGCTTGCTCATTTCTTACTAGTTTTAGACAACTCCGCAGGAAGGAGTATACGCTTCCTACCATCTCCTCCTCATCGCATCTTCCAGATGTGGTAGCTGCGATGTCTATACAAGGATATCGCCACAAGGTGCTTGTTGCGGTACGCCCCTATACGAGAGTACCTACGATCTTGATTGCGTAGGGTCATCAAAGAAAGCCTTAGCTTCCTGAAATGTTTTTTTGTTCTTCTGTAGGTCGAGTGGTGTTGCTTTACTAGGAGCTCTGTGCACCCACTCCTGCCCTGTGTTCTTTTCCATGTCCTGCGATGTCCCACTAGTAGAAACACTGCTACGAGTCACAATATTGACTCTTGGTTCTGGCTTGTCCCGCTCAACAGCAATAAGCTGGATTTTCTGGTGTGCTGCTGGCTTAGGTTCTCTGATCTTAGATATCAAGGTAAGACATTCCTCAATAATGTGTTCATAAGATTTACAATAATTACATGTGGTAGTGGGGCTCTGACAGTCCCTAGCATAGTGTCCTACAAATCCACAGTTGTAACATGTCACTGTTCCACGACCATGGCCAAATCCTTCTCCACGGCCAATGCCTTCTGCTCGGCCGAAGCATCCTCCACGGCCTCGTCCTCTAAATCCTCTGCCTCGACCACCATAAGCCAGATCCTGCTGTGGTCCTACTGCTGGACCCTGTGTTTCCGATTGGACTCTGTACAAGTCTTGCTTTGCTCCGACCATGAGATCATAGGCACGACAATCTTGTTCCTGATGGCCTACAGACTTGCAGAAGACGCAATATAAGTTCTTAGGTGTCTGCACATACTTCTAAAGTAGAGGGAAATGGTGGGATAGGTGTCCTCACGTTTTGGATATCTCGCACCATGGCCCGTGGGTCTGTGGTAAGGGGTTAGGAGCCCCTGTTGGTATATATTCTACAAAGACCGGATAATTGTCTTTACTATGGCCCTGTGCTTTACATTTTACGCACCATATCTCTTGCGTAACTTCTTTCCCTTTCTTCAGCTCATGCAACTATAATGTAAGATTAGCCAACTGATTCTATAAATTTGTCATGCCTGTACTCGTCTCAGCTAGAGGTGAAGCCTCTAGTTTCATTGCCATCTCCAACACGTCATCCTGCGTCTGGAGTTTCTGCTACATTAACGGTAGTCTGATGTGAGGGAGCAACGCTACGATAAACCATTCCTTATGCTGCTCCGGCGCAAACTCAAAACTGACTTGGTCTATAAGGGCTTTGAATTTCTGATCAAAGTCCCACACCGACTCTGTAGGTAGTTGCTTGATGTCTTTGAGTTCTGTTATGCACTGTGACTCAGACTTAGGTTTCTTAAACTCTTTAATCATGGTGGTCTTGACCTGGGCAAGTGTTCGAGGTACTGTGGTATACTTGATATACCATGTTAAGGCGCGATCTCTGAGTGTGGTGACCAGCTGTACAAGTTTAAGATTATCATCATTGATGGTTTTAATGGTCCACATGGCTTCGCATAAAAACCAGTGCTGCTCTGGGTCTTCTGCCCCTGTTCCCTTAAATATAGGTAACTTCATATCATCCCCCATTCTATTTCTACGTGGTGGATGTTGATTTACTGTGTTACTACCACTCGACGGTGTAGGTGAAGGTGATGTAGCGGTGGTAGGTACTGTCTGTGAGCTACTAGATGGAGTTCCTACGGGATTGTTCTGAGTCTCAGTCTGTTTCTGTGGGGTATAAGGGTGGTAAGGGATACCCCCTTCTAAACCTTCTGTAGTACTAGGACTCTGCTGTCTAGTATGATCTGGACTGTCTTCAAATATTGGAGATCTGAAATCTACTTTATACTTCTTTCCACTACGTGTTCGTCCAATGTCATCAAAATCACTTTCAAACTCTTGTGACATTACTATCTATACCTATTCATCTGAAACTAGATCCATTGTTCCTTTTTCATATAATAGCATCTTAATGGACAAGTTTAAAGATCTTAGGTACTTACCACGATATCCTTTGAAGAAGTAGCGCTCAGCCTCGCTGAAGCTCTTTCTCTGGTCAACTGCAAACTCTGTGACAAAGTCGTCTAGCACACTCGCAAGCCAGAAGTCTACTGTCCTCGTGAGCGGATTATCAAGGTCCTTCATAGTCTGAATCAGCTCCGGTGTCCATACAATGTTTCTTTTCTTCTTGAATATGCTTGTATTCGTCAACTTGGATAACCAGTCATATAGCTCATTTCCAAAGGTAGCAAAAAATATCGCATGTATGTCTGAACTGATATGTTTTTGCAACCAGGCCTTTGTACTCAGCTTAGGACTCCTGTTCTCTCGTTTGGAAAAATCTTTCTGGTTAGACCAAACCCACTCATTGAGTTCATCTCTCGTAGGACGCCACCAAAACATCAACGCTCTGTTTGTTCAAAGCCGACAACGGAACCATTTGTTGGTTATGCTGGGCAGACTCGGGTTTACTATAATCAACCAACAACACCCCTAGCTCACTGGTCCTTTCGGCAACAGACCGCGAAGCGGTCTGAAGTCTCACCCGAAGTGATTCTAATGGGTTGGCCAAGGACTCAAGCGTCTTGGACCAGGTTCTGTGGCATCTTTTCTTACGACTCGCAGCTCTTCTAGCTGCGAGGTCTCTTTCTCTGTGCGTTGCATGACTCCTCTGCTCACGTCGCGCTATCTCCTCGTCTCGCAAATCTTCTATCCGCGAGATGTCCCTTCTACTGTTATGCGGTCCCTTCCCACGTCGCACACTTTCACTGACTCGCGATGACTCCAGCCTTATCGCATCGCCGCTCACCAGGTGACATGTAACTTCCTCCCAACGCTAAGCCCTTAACCTATGGTATCATGCACCGCAGCTCCTCTGCCGGTGCGGTATCACTTTCTTGCAATAACCTATTCCCGCGGCTCAGTGCACTTAGCGTTGTTCGTGTCGACTCGCAAGGCTCAACATACCAGGCTGTTCAATACTGTGACTAGTGACCGTTTCAAGCAAAGCATAAATGAACCCGCATACAACATGCCAAAGACTTCAACTTATGTTTATCCTTCTATATTGCTGTAAACCGATTAACACATTCATTCATTAAACTGCAAACAAATTTCATGAAATGACTGATAAATGCACAAGTAAACATAACACATAATCCAATCACATAACACTCGATTTTAACATGGTTCACCTCCAGGATGGAAGTTACGTCCACAGAACTATGTTTTTATTATAGCTCAGGGGAAGGTAAAACACAGTTCTATTGCACCGCATATGCAGCTCAATATCTTCTCTCTTAGATCTCTTTTCTTCTCTATATTGCACTCCTACAATATACTCTTCCCTCTCTGTCGATCCCTACGGATCGTTACATGCATGCTCTATAAGCTAGCTACTGGTTACAGTAAGATTGCTACCGCTAATAACAGAACCAGAGCTCGGATTTTTCAACAGTCTATGTTACTTCTATTATCTATATCACCCAACAATTGTCTAACTGTCTAACCAACCCACCAACCCTTTTACAATACAAAATACATCCCTTTATAGGCAGCCCGAAGGTCTTGCCATTACAACACTATGGGCCTGTACCAACAGTAACCCAAAACCCTAACTAGTGACAGTTGGCCATATTTGTACTTGAGGTAGCCACTTTCCATCACACCATAGCTCTCTGCAGTCTTCCATGCTTCCCGGCACTGACCATGGGTACTGTGCACCGCTTCGCTGTTTCTATCCTTTGTCTTCAATGCTTCAGCCTCGTTGCTCCTTTTCCTTTATGAGGGTCGCTGAGCCCTCCTGTCTTTCGTCGCTGCCTTCAATGCAGTGGGTGAGCTCTCTCGTCTCGGCTGCTCAAGTACTATCGTCTTCCTTGACTTCTCTATCTTAAAAGTCATGTTTTTCGGATCTGCTCTGTAGCTGGAAACGTGCTACGGCGTCGTAGCTCTATCTTATCTTCTCTCTGCCAAAACTTATCTATCCGCTAAACTAGCAGCTTCTTCTGTAGCTGCGGGACCCTGCTCCAACAATTTGTGATACAAATTAATTTGAGAAAAAATACCACATAATGTTGTATACAACTTCATAAAAGATACAAATAAAGGTGGGCCCTAAAATGCTAAATTGGAATGTCACCTTAATAGGGATAAACATATCATAGGAATCTTGGTGGTATTAACTCATTGGAAAGATCTTGTTGATATATATTCCTATAAATGAAGCTAAATTATTATTCATGTAGTTTTTGGCTTGAAAATATGAAAGGAAGGGATTGAGAACTACAAAAATTTATCATGACCTAAAAAATTCCAAAATCTATATTGTTTCTAAGATGGTACAAAATTTTGGCCTTTTCAAAGTAGTTTACATAGTAATGGAATTTAAAGTTAGGGTACTCATTAATTTGGGGGGCATTGGTCCCTCTAGGTGACCTATGCGACCCCTCTATGTCCTTCGTGACTTTTGTGACCCATATGTTTCCTCTCACACCTCAACGCTATAGATGAAGCTCCCAAATGGTACACACCCCATGTTGGTAATGTACATTACCCAATCAAGTATCCACACTACCTAGGGTTTAAGTTAACAATCCCTTCTTGTTAAATCAACCCCTAATCAAAGTTGTGATCTCTCCTTAGCTTCGCATATTTTTTCACAAGAGGAATTGGTCCCTCCCTCAACGTCCAAATGCCATGATTTCTTCCTATTGGCCCTCTCAAGTATTGGTTCCTCCACAAGGCTCACGAACTTCTACCCGACCTGTTCTAAATCAAAATCTCCATAGCAAATGCTTTGTAATTCATCCCAGGGCAGATTGTATTATCCCACATTCATGGGTAGTAATAGTTGTTTAGATTAGAATTAGTATATAAGTACGTGTTGAGGCCAATGAAGGAATCCACGAGTTATTTGTATTGATCTTTCTCAAAGGAGTTTCCCCATCAAAGTGTCCTTTAATTAATAAAATTACTTTTGTGCTCTGTTATTTATGTTATATCATGCATTTACATTATTTATTGTAGCAGGTTTGTTGACACAAATCTTTCTACAGGGGTTCACTCACTATCGACAACCTTCAACTCAATATCCCTAAACATCATCCTAGACAAGTTTTACTCTATCCAGCAACACCTACGAAGAAGATGCAGTCTCACCTGATATGTTTGAGGGAGGGTTGTAAAAACCAAGTTTCTACAGTAAGGAAGAGGAATTGTGCACTTAGTCTCTTTTTGTTGCAACACAACTCACGGATTCAAGAAGGGTCAACCTATCATCTATCCAAATTTTCTACCATTATCCGCACCAAAATCTAGTATCAAAATATTTCATTATTCATATCACCTTAACAAATAGGTCGACATGTAAGAGCCCATTAACTATACAAATACTTCACATCATCAGATATAAAGAACAACATAGATAGATTGCATAAAAAAGATCATCATATATAGATCGCATTAGTCTGAACATTGGATCATTCAGATGAAAATAACATCGCATCATTTAGACAAAAAGAACATTGTATCCTTATAGAGTTTCCATCAATATTCCTTTCTTATTAACTTCGAAGGTTAAAATACATCACAACATACTTCAGTTGGTCGAAAGCCTTATACCAAACCCACATATTACAAAATAGTTCACAAAATACAAAGATGGTAATGCTCATGCTCTTCTTGTAGATCTAAAGATCAATATATATATCACTACATTCCTAACTCTATTTATAGGCTTGTGACTTATACAAAAAGGTCCACATAGACCGATTTCCTAACTAACTTGGACCAAACTATAACTAATTCTGACCAGGACAACCACACTTGTTGGAAACTTCCTTTTGCATAGTCCACTTTGACACTTGTCACTTTCTTCTATGTCACACCACGTGCACTCGATCCCCTTCTAATAAGACCCCAAAACAAACTTGTGGTTCATCCTCGAGCCACGTCAACTAGAAACTAATGGTTGATTCAAGTTAGCCTTGAATGCATCATGCTCTATGTGCATTTGCTCAACCTTTCCTTTAGCCTTTGCACTCAGGATAGCACATTCCTCGAACTCATGCATGGATGGATGTTCTTATGAAACTTGTGTCACTTTGGTCCAAGCCTCCTGCATGGTCACAAGTCTTTCCATCATCTTTAGTGCAAGTGTCTTTACATCATCCTGAAACTGATTGAGTTGCGTTGTCCAATGCTGATGGTGCTCTCTCAACTTGGTGACTCTCTGTTGTAGCACCTTTAATTTTGTTTCCTTCTTTACCTGCACTATTGCAGCCATCATTCTCAACAAACCCCACATTGCTTGTAGATGTGCCTCTGCTTCATTGAGCTGCGCACCTAATTGTTGTAGTTGGTCATCCTGAATATGCACATCTAAAATTGCATCATTGCTTCCGCAATGGAATTGGCCTCCTTCTCCAGCCCCTCTAGCTATGCTACTTCCTCTTCTATTTTTCTTTGGTGCTCTTCTAGCTTCTCTAGTGGCATTCTTGGAATCTATCTTGCTTGCACTTTCTCATTTTCTTTCTTTAACTACGCAACTATTTGGACTAATCGCACTACCTTTGCTTCTGCAAACATATCCATAGTGATGTCGGGAATTTTCTCGCAAGTGGTTGAGATGTCCTTCTCCAGTCATTCCCTATCCATCAAGGACTTTATTATTTCCATTACCTCCACATAATGCTCTTTTTTCATCCTTTCGATCTGCTCCTTTGTTAATGTTATTTTCTCCTATGATTTCACTAACTGATCATGCATGATTTCCTCTCAGTTTGTGATCTATTGGCTTGCTACCTTTTGTAAACGTGCAAGTGTCTGCATCGGGATATGGTTTATGTCAAGGATAATTATGTTAAACTGTTGCATGGTTGAATCAACATCCTCGCTTCCGGTTTGTAGGGTGCGTGATGGGATCTGTACTAGCCACAACCTTTTTCCAGTACTTATTTCTACTTCCCTTTGTAACATGTCCATCTATGGAACCTTCTCTAGTATAGCATTCATCAAGGATTGCAACAATCCCTTAACTTGGTGAGAGTATCCAATCAAATGTTGCTTCACCTCAGCTTGGATTTCATTGGTCATAGTGGTAATCGAGGATAATATTCGACTAACTTGATCCTCCACCATCCTTAGCATGCTGCTTGTTTCCCCTTGCTCGAATATTTTCTTCATCCTTCCTTATTCCATTCGCCTTTCAATATCTGAATCCATTAGAGTAGTTGATGATTTCTCTTGCGATTCCTCCTCCTCAGAGATCGTCACTTGCTCCTGCTCGGTGGTAATAATTGGTGGTACTCCCACTTCGATATCTGATAAGTCATCAACAACTGGAACCTTCCATTTTGGCGGCCAATCATCAATGATGTCATCCAATTGCTCATCTGTCATCTTTTATGACATTGTCAACCATTGGTTACCATTGGTTGCAACCCCATAGCCCATTATTGAGTGAATCTAACAACCGGCCTCCTTCACCACTTTCTTTCTTCTCCTATGGCTCTGTAGTACATTATGGGTATGCGAGAATCTCATGATCATTGTATTCGACCTTTTACAATTGTGGTATAATATTTCCGGTCACAAGAACCCATTTTGGTGTCGGCAACAACTGGATAGGAAATATCTAGTTCTTACTGAGTTGAACCACTAGTAAATTTGGATTCCATGTAATGTCGTCCACTGTTACTCCTTTCCTCGCTGTGGATTCCTCACCTCCCATTGTTGAGGGGTCGGCTTCTGATTTCACTATTGCCACCATGGTTGTACTTCGAGTCGATTTTATCCGTATTCGGAGAAACTATGGGGGATTTTCAACCCTATTATTCCTTAGTGTGCATAAGAGTTTCTCTTAAAGGTATGGATTCTCTTCTACCATCAGCACACTCACTGCTGGTAATCCCTGCATACTACCCCTCAAAATTATTTAGGCCATTACTACAACTCTATTTCTCTCTCGATCTTCACTTTTCTCTGTAAATGGTCTTCTCTCTCACTCATATTCTCAATTGTCATAATGCGCAATATGTTAGAATATAATAAACCCACTCATAAAATAATGATTAATTATTTTATGAGTGGGTTTATTATATTCCAATACCCCCCTTTAAGCCTGAATTTATGATGATATTCCTGAACTAATCAGAAATATATATGCATATAGTTCCCAGCAATAAAGTTATGGTCACCCTTTTACAATTTATGTTGTCCAAAGAAATGAGGAAAGAGGAAAAAACTCAAGGGGAAAATCCTCCCTCAATAAAGGACATGAAAAGCAATACCAAAAATGTTGAACTACCAGTGTTGCTGCTACTCCAAACTAAATGCTGATGTCTGGAGGAATCTTCTTCTTGGGAAGAAGATAAATCTGCTCACCTGGATCAAGGACAGCTACAGGATGGAAACTAGGACCATGTAGAACAACTGAAATCCAATGATGTGAAGGAAATACTGAAGGATCTTGAGACTTGTAATCAGCTCCAAGATGATGAGATGACTTGAAATTTGAACCAATAGAGATGAAATGAGCTCCAGATGGGTGAAATAACTATCCAAGTGAGTGTATCATGTCTCCATCTTCATTTACACAGAGAGGATGTGTGCAAGTGATCATGTAGGAACATAGAGAAGGCATGGGATCAAAGAGTGTGAATGAATGGGCTCCATGGGTTGATCTAGCTTCCAAATAATCCAAGAGATCACAAATAAACACAACAGTAGACTCATGGGAATATACTGGTAAAGAATCCTCTATGGTAGAAGTATGAGAGGAGGAAATATAATGATGTTCAAAATATTCAAGGAGGCTCTGAGAATGAGTGCCAAGAACAAAGGAGGATCTGTATAAGCACATGGAATCAAGTATGGTAAGTGGAAAAACACTGCCAGGACTTGATTTGGCTAAGCAAACATCCTGTAAATCACTGGGTTGCGCACCATCAAGAAGAGAGGCATGCACAAGGTGTGAGAGGTCTGGCATATGGATCTCAGAATCCATGATAGAAGACATAGAGAACACTGAATGCGTGAGTGAATCATCAATAGCAATAGCAGCTCCATTAGTCACTTCTTTTTCATCAACAACATCATGAGAAGATGAATCAAGATCTTCTACTTCAAGAGACACAGAAAAATATGGCTCTTCAATATTTGCTTCTTGATTGAAAGAGGAAGCATTCGAATCAAGGAGAGTAGTAGCAACAAGAACTGTATGAGAAACTTCTTCTTCATGATCAACTTCATCAGAGACTGTAGAGGACGAGACATCTTGAGAGAAAGAAATCATTGAGGAGCTAGAGGCACTCTCCACATAGCTAGAAGGATCCTCATTGTCCTTTCCCAAAACTCTATCCAATATTGTCCAGAGATCCTTTGGGTAATCAACAGAATCAATAAGGTAGCACATGTATGGAGAGATAGCTAGACAAATAGCTCCAATTGCTCTATCACAATCATTCAACCAGTCACTTGGCTCTTCATAATATTCTTCACCAGCTCTAATAGATATCTCATAGAGACCTTGTCTCTTTAGATATGAAATCATCTTCAGTTTCCACTCTGAATAGCTTGTGAATGGAGAAAGAAGAGGAACTGATACTCTTGAATCCATTAGAAGTTGAACCTGCAAAATAAACCTGCAAATCTGAAAAAGGAGGATTAATTGATGAACTCTCAAAGACATGATATCATGTAGATCTTTGATATCCTCAGCTCTAATACCATATAGAACTTGAACTTTGAGAACCTTAGCTCTGATACCATGTATAAATTCTAAAGCCTTGATGGCATAAGGAATTTCTACACAATACGATGCCTCCCTTGGTGAGTGTTATAGCTGGGATCGCGCTTGTGTGAATGATCTTAGCCATCATAACCAAATATGTCATCGATCGAACAAATCCATTGTCGATTCTGTCAATCCAATGGTCTAATTATTCATAAATGTGTATCTCGTCCAGTCGCATCATCTCCCATCGGGTTTAACTTTTGCATTTATTGCATTATTTAATTATATATCCCCTCATCGTATGTATCCATGCTCCCTTGTTTTTGCCACTTATGCATATTTTCTTCTCTTGTGACCTTTCTTGCTGCGATTGTGACCTTTCTTACTGTGATTTACTACTCATTAGCATATCTTTCTTATTTCATCATCATATTTTTTTTACTACGCAACTTTTCAGACATGGTGCTGAACCTAGCTATACCGATAGGTTTTGAGCTGAATTCTAGTTGTTGTAACTGCACCACACCTACATCGTTGATAAATTTAATCATGTAAGGTCCTAACCAACGCATTTGGAGCTTACTTGGGTGCTTCACGAACTTACTATCATAGAGGAGAACCATGTCCCCATGTTGGAAGTACTTTTCTTTGATA
The DNA here is from genome assembly GCA_001517045.1 of Pseudotsuga menziesii. Lineage (NCBI taxonomy): Eukaryota > Viridiplantae > Streptophyta > Pinopsida > Pinales > Pinaceae > Pseudotsuga > Pseudotsuga menziesii. The sequence continues at coordinate 95,029 of LPNX011143885.1, forward strand.
TCTCAATAATGCCATGCCTTCAGGTGATATTTTTCAACTTATTCGTGAAATACGGCAATGAACCGATCTTCGTTAAGCTGTACCAACTGTGTTAAGCATTCTTCAAGTGCTTCTTCATTTCTCATGCTTGTCGCTGCTACAATGCGCAGGATGGAAACAATGTAATCCATTGGAATCATCACTTCTTGGCCATATAATTCCTGAATGGTGTTTTCTCCATCAACCGTTTGCATGTAGTTCTATAGGCCCATCATATCATGGGAATTTTTAAATCCCAGTCATTGCAGTTTGCATTACATACCTTGGTTAGTGCATGTTCTAGTACCTTGTTAAATTCTTCGACCATTCCATTCTCTTGTGGGTGATATGGAATTCTCATATTCGGATGAATATTAAATTCCTCCGTCATTGCGCTAATGTTGTGATTGATAAAGTGGATCCATTGGTCGCTCATCAATATATTTGGACAACCAAACCATGTAACGACATTTTCAAATAATATCCTCGTTTTAGTCGCAACAGTACAATCCATCACAGGTGTCGCTTCTTCCCATATGTTCAAGTAGTCTATCGCACTGATAATGTATCGTGCACCCATCCTTTTCCCTGGTAGATTGATGGGTCCTAGAAAATACACTTCCCACTTATAAAATGGTTGTACCGTCACCTTGGGCACTAATGGCATTTCGTCCCATTGCGATTGTTAGAACCATTTTTGGGCTAAGAAGTTGGTAGGGGTCAGCCCAGAGGAAATGAAATGTAAGGCCTAAAAACATTTAAATCATATGACCTAGGAGTATCCAGAATGGGATCTAAAATTCTTTGGAGGACTTATTCCTAGGTATAAAATGAAAAAATGTGAAGAAAATCCTAAGCTAAACCTTGGAAATAAGTTGTGTATGAAAAATGTGCTTCAGTGTTATGTCGCAGAAATAATCAATGGTGTAGACCTGCACTTGAGGAGATTGACAGCTACAGATCAATCCATAGAGGTAAGTTACAAGGTTCAAATAAATTTTATTACCAATGGAATTGAGTTAACTTGTAGCTAAAATATACCATTAGGTCAGCAGATGGAGGAATATCTACGATTAGAAATATTTTCACTGATTAAACATGAAAGCAAAAATGAAATTCTCAAATCAGCAGAATCAGGTAGATCCCTCACCTTTCAACAATGGAGATCGGAGGATAGGAAAGGTCTACTTTGGATATGGATTTTGCTGGAATAACAGGCACAAAGAAATTAATGTTGAATTTTTTTGGAATTTGGTAGGGCCATCATTGACCAATGTCGGATATTTCAAGGTGTTTTAGATCGACGGTTCAAATGGATTTCTCTATGTGAACAAGCGCAGGGAAATCATGTTGCAAATCAACGGAATAGAGTAGAGGCCTCATGTTTCAATGACCTAGATGAATATTTGATCCAAATCAATGGTCGATGTTGATTCTGTAGGTGAAAGGTGTATGGGTGAATAAAATATTGAAAATCGATGGAATGTGGTAGGGACCACATCTATCAACGGTACATATGGAGGTTTAATTGAGATCGAGGGATGGTATGTTTTCCATTGCTAGAAGGTTCATGGAAGAAGGGAATCGGTGAACTTGTGGAATGGGTTAAAGAAAATATACAATGAAGGGCACATATTTGATGAGGAATAGATCTATAGTCAATAATAGTTTCGCTGATAGAACATGCAAGACATAAAAGCAAAGGAAGACCAGCGAAATTGGAAAAACTGAAGCATAATTGAATGATTAAGATAAATAAGGATTTTCTATGGTGGATAATCTCCCCGCAAAGGGAATATGCACACTTATTAAGGAATGAAATTTGAGCGGAAAGATTAAAGAGGAAAATTAATCAACGATGCAGATTGGTGAAAGAAAAGGTCAACGATTGATAATTTATTTGCTCATATAAGTAACAATCCCCTTATGATCTAAACAAGTGAGTTAAAAAAAGTAAATAATCGATGGTGAGGATGAATCAAAGGATGTATTTGTGGCTATGGTTAGTTCCGCAACTAAAAGTCACAATAAGGATAGAGATAAAAGCATAGTAGGAAACAAGGATAGATGGTTTAAGCAGGAAAAAGGATGAATGACTCAGGATGAAAGGTGCAAGATGGACGGATGGTAAATATTTTCATTGAGAAAGATGCATGGTTTATAGAAAAGAAAAAATAATATAAAAATGAAATCATGTGGATCTAGGTTATTTATTTGTGTGTACATCATAAAGAGAAAGTCCAAGACAGTGTGGAAACGACCATCTCAGACCAAACTATGGACCACTTTTCGAGAAACCAGGTAGGATATTTATTCCCACCAAGAAAGTATTTAAAATAGCTAAGGTAGAATACATAGAGGTTCATAATTTGGAATATCAGAGGATTGAGGAGGTTTTTGAAGATAAAGATTCAGATGTTTTTTATACTATATTGTTAAATGGTCCGATAGACTCTGTAAAAATCAAGTTAAAACTTCTCAAAGATCAGGGGACATAAGTCCATGGTATTTTAAAGTCTTATTTTCATTATTTCTCCACCAAGAAAAACCTAAATTTTCCATATTTTGTCGACTGGTGCGCTTGTAATTACTCCTCTTCTGATAGGGTAATTATGTATGCAACCAAGCCTGAAATCTTGTGTCCAATCATCCCACTTGTTATCTAAAATACTTTCTTTGCTCCTGTTGAATTTACCCAAATGTCCAAAGATTTCAATGAAGAAAGCATAATCCATTTTTTAAGAGAGTCCACTATTGAACAAAAACTATTTTTATTTAATTTTTTTTCAAGCTTCATGTCCTATTACAAAACTAGCCTTTCCTATTGATTGTAGGCTATTCAATGATGAAACCCAGTGTGTTATAACTATTATAAGTCAATTTTTAGGCTTAGATACCGATAAGTATGCCAAAGAGCCCAAAATGAGTCTATTGTTCACAATTAGTACTGGTCAGGTTGAGTCAGAAGGGTCGAGTCAATTAATCCAATCAAGTTGCCTTAAATTTGATGAGTTTCTAGTTGGGAATATCCATTCACATCTAGTTGAATTGTAGAAAACTATATGTTTCAGGTTCCAATCACATTTTCTCAAGATGTTATTATCTTTTAATGAGGAATACTTGCAATTTCCTGAGATGGATCTTACAGATGAGATGAACACATATTTTCGCAGATTCATGAACTTTCTCATGTCTGTGGTTTACAATGCATTTTTCTAGAAGAAATTGCATAGAGTATTGATCCTTATGAAGGAAATGTTGCAATTTTCTCCTAAAAAGAGAATAAGAGTTTGGTTTTTATTGGAAGAGGGTAAAGTGATAAGATTGTATGGGTTTGTGTATGAAACTTACATTTTACCTGCATTCTTAACTACTATGGTATTTTCTTTGGAGTTAATAAGGAAGAAGCTTGTTGTGGAAAATGAGCACTTTCTCAACTTCAAAAAGTCTTCTAAAATCAAATTTCCATGGGCTGTTAGCCCATTTATCATAAAGAAAAAATCTACTTTTCCAATGGTGCAAATTTTATTGAGAGGAATGGGGTTTTAGACAGATGTTTAGATTAACTATGATCCCCGTCACATCATATATATCAGAATAAAAGTCAACAAGAACAAACCTTTTGAGAATTATGAGTTTGAAGGTATTCCTGAGACTAAAAATTGGTTATATTACCCTCATGAGACCTAGAAGGATGTAGATATGCAAGAGGATTCTACTTCATAAGTGAAGGAAGTTAGTTCTACTCAACCTGACCCTTCAAGCATTTTTCCAGCATCCGAAAAGATCACACCTATAGCAAGTTGTTCTGAAAGAACAAACAAGAGATATTTTTCAGATGCCATGGACATTGATGAAGATAATACAGCTAATACACCCAAAAATAAAAAAGTTGAAGAAATAGGGAAGCTAGTCCAAGTAACATATGAGAAAGGAAAAAAGAAGAAGCATATGAAAGATAGATGACCTGCATTTTAAGTTAAGGAGTATGCTTTCTCTGAAACACCTACAAACTCCACCTCTCGGTTTAAAAATAGATCTGAATCATTTGATAAGTATAGAGTAGATAAGGAGGTGGCCTCAGATAAATATTTGAAGTTATATCTAGATGTCAGGAAGATATCTAGTAAGGATTTATCCCTAGTGACTGTCAGGGATCATACCTAAAATACACTAAACCTAGCAGTAGCAACTAAGATTAAGGTTGCTGAAACGAATATGAGTTTGGATAATATTCCTATTCCTAACATGATCCACCTACACAAATAAAATATAGATATCATATATACTGATCTATTGAAAGAAATATTGAAGGTATCTAGGCTGCGGTCTAGTAAAAGTAAAATTGAGAACCATCTCAGGTAGGAAAAAGTAGAAAACATAGCCTACCAGCAAGAGATAAAAAAGTTGCAAGAATATTTGTTAGCTATGGATATTCAAGAATACAAAGGGGATGCAACACAAAAGTTGTTAAATGAGAAGGAAAACACCATCCAATTGTTAAAGAAGAAGCTAAAGATTCCATCCACTCAGTTAATACAGGATTTTGAGCTAATAGAACTTGAAAAGGAGAAATAAACATTGGCTGGTGAGTTAAATGATTGCAAGGAAAAGTTGATAAAATTTGTTAAGGAGAAGAAACAGTGGGAAAGAGACATGTCTCTTTTAAAGTGAGAAGACTCTCAAGAAAAAATATGATGAATTGGAAAAGAAGTTGCAAGAATAAGAAAAGGAACTCGAGAGTATAATAATTCCATCTGTTGAAGAATTAGTTGAACAATATCCTATTCAGGCCATGTCACAAGTTAGTTGCAAAGAGTTGGATATTGTTAGATTGAGGAATCAAAACAAGAATTTAGAAATTCTAGCTTTGAAAAGGGAGAAAGAAAGGAAATCTTGGGAAAATAAGTGTAAAGAGTTGCAGGACAAAAATGATAAGTTATCAAAACAAGTTATAGTACAATTGAATGTACAAGGGGCCAAGCACATAATATAGGATGTGCTTATATCTAAGGAAACTAAATTGAGACCCTATCTAGACTACATTTTAGAGAAAGAGATTGTGATAAAATCAACCAAGCAAAGTGTAACAACTGTGAAGGAAATATTGAACAAGAATACCATAGAGTATGCTAAAAACACCATTGATTTTCTGAATGGGTTAATAGAACATGAGTTGAAAGCAACCAATATCAAAGATAGGATATCCATTAGTATATGGGAAAGGAAGGTTGTAAATAAAAATCAATACTTGGACACTGTTCAAGAAAAGATAGATATCATGGCACATCAGGTGAAGCTATTTTTGGATATGTTTGATCCATTGTTTAACAAGGGACTACCTTTTTTTTTGGAATTGAAAGGAAGCATGTTGTCCCAAAAAGAGTATCGGGATCGGTTGATTGAATGTAGGTCATACCACACCAAGTTTGCAAACATGGAGCAATCACTATCAGGGAACACAATTGTGGACAAGCTAGCAGATGAATTTGAGATGATATTTGCTTTTAAATCCACATGTGCACGTTTACTAGACTTTTCATACATATACCACATGCAAATGCATGTGCTAGCAAAATAAATGTCCACCCTGGACTTACCATATGTGGATCAATGGAAATTAGTCAAGAAATATGGAATATCTAAATATATAATACATGCTTGAAGATAATTGAAGAATTATTTCTGAATAATTAGTTAACTAGGGGTTTAGTTTGTTTTTCAAAAAAAGTTATTAGTTAATAAATGTAGTTGACATATGTAGAGGAAGTTATTTCCTATTTTTAGAAGTTTGTTATTTTAGCTGATGGAGCAATTTGTATAAGAACCAATTATTGTAATTAAAAAAGGGTTGGAAACCGTGAGAATTCACTTTGTATTTTGAGATATATCTTTTAATAAAATCACAGAGTCAAAGCTGGTGTTTTGCAAAGATTCTTGTGTTGTCTATGTTGCAGTATGTACTTCCTTTTCTTAAGAGAATGTATTTCTTGTTATTTACTTCCACAAAGTTTTCCTTTCATGTATGAAATAAGTATTTAATAGAACAAAATTCATACTTATATGCTCCGTCTATTGATTTCATATATTCACAAAACCTATTCAACTAAAGTTAATTTTGGATTCATCCTTGTTAGATGCCCGCATTAATGGGTTGTTCTTTATTTCTTCTATGATTACCAGACCAAAGCATTTCGACTATAACAATATTTCTACCTTGCATTTGCTATAAATTTACATGCAATAACACTGCGATTGATACCATTATTCTGAATCCATTTCCCAATGTGCACTTTCCTTGTTTCAACCAACAACAATCATAATTTTATTTTCTTGTTCATATATCTGGCCTTGCGAAAACAATTATTGAGAGATCCCTCTCTAGAGAGAAAGAAGCCATCTTTCTTTCCTAAAGCTTTGTTTTGTGGTTACCTTGAGATTACCTTTTTACAACCAAAGGTACATTTTTAGTGCTAACATATTGGCATTGTTTTCAGGGAACAAGAGTTCAAATATTCACTGGGAGGAATGACAAATATTTTAAGATTCCAACATTCCAAGAAAGATAGGATTGATGTGGGAAAATAGAAATTTCTGTAGTTGAAGACGGTTGTGCATTTTCCTTAGCGACTCCATGTTGATTTCCAAATAATATTTCAAAATACATCCTAGCTTCCAAGAGGGCACACCCACGAGGTAATCCTAATTTTGAAATTTTACACAGTCATTAGAGGAAATTTCAACTCAAAATGGGCCTTTTAACACTAATTCAAATTCCATGTCATCATGTGTTAGCCAATGAAATTGATTTAGATTTGAAATACCATATAGGTCTTAAACAATTTTTTAATATGAATTTGGGGATAGGTATCATAAAAAAACTACTTTTTTGTTCGTATTTTCGACATATCTCCTTGTGTTTTTACTCAAATTTCGATCGAGAGAGCTCCCTGGATGAGAAATTAAATTCCGCATCCAGCGAGTACCCACTTGACATACTTTTGATGGACCCCGCTTCCCCCAAAACAAGAAATACATGAAAAAATGTGATGATGATGTTATCATCATGTTTTTGCAGGTATTTCTTGTTTTTGGGGTAGCAGGGTCCGTCGAAAGTATGCTGAGTAGGAACGCATTGGATGCAGAATTTAATTTTGCATCCAATGAGCTCTCTCGGTCAAAATTTGAGTAAGCTCGCAGGGAGATATGTCAAAAATACGAACAAAAAAAGTAGTTTTCTTCATTTCTTCCTCCAAAATTAATAATAATTATTTTATTATTTTTCTTAGGAGGCCCATTTTGAGTTGAAATTTCCTCTAATGGTGGAAAACCCAAAGAGTGTGTTTAGACGTAGAAGAAGAAAATAAAAAGTTAGTACTTCTCAAACTAAAAGGTCTTTGTTTCAAGAAGAATTCTATAGTTCTCAAGATTTGGATTTGGGAATAAATGTTGGAAAGTATTTATTAAGATCAAAATCAAAACCAGAATTAAAACAAATAGAAATCAATGCAAACTTATTTGAGTCATACTTTCTAGGTTCACTGTGGCACAATTTGCAAAATACTGTAAAATCATAAGGAAATAATTCTCCCCATCAAAATTTTCAGCTTGAACCTACAAGCCCTGTTCATAGTCCTCCTCAAATCCCTCATGTAGTTCAAAATCCACTTGTTGTCCCAAACCCACCTATACCAATGGCAGCCAGATTTGCTCCTTTGGATTTTCCTGTTGTTCTACATGATCTCCCCTAGAACTATTGACAAAGAATTTCCTTATATGATGGGGAAGGGAATTTCACAACAAGACAACATATGGATAGATTTGAAGATTTTATTGATTTGGAGGAAGTAGAACATGATGATGCAAAAATGAGGTTGTTTGCATAGAGTTTTTCTAGAGAGGAAAAAGATGGTTTAAATATTTGCAAGAAGGCTCTATTCCCCCTTCTGAAGCTTTCCAAACACTGTGTTTAGATAGGTGGGAAGCCAAGAAAAACCCTTTACAAATATTGTCTCAATACATTAATCTGAATAAAGGGAACTTTGAGTATGTACATGATTTTTCCAATATATTCATGAGGGTATACAATTCCATTCCTGGTGATATTAAACCCTTGGTAGGTGCTACTAAACTTCACTATGCAGATGCTTTTGATAGTGATTTTTCCTTATTATTAAGAGAATGAAAATCTGTAAGTTTTCTTGCAATGTTTAAACATGCTTTAGAAGTAGAGGCAAAATTAATGGCCTCAGGGAAAATGAAAAATAGAGTGGAGGAAGATAGGAGAAGAAAGTAAAATCAACCATCCACCTCTGCCCATTCTTCTTTAAGTGATGTCAAATTTGAAATGATGATAAATACCATGGAGATATTTATGGATAGGTTGGCCCTAGACAATAGACCACCTAATAGAGAGAAACCTAAAAATCAAATAAGAAATCCAAATTTTAGAAGACCTCCTCCTCCTCAAAGAAATCAAAAGAAACCCTGAAGATCAACAAATCAGACCTCCATTCCCTGAAAATTATGTTGGTGAGGAGGGAGAAGAAGACCCAATGGACAACCAGATTCATCACTTTGATGATATTGATTCTGAAATATACCTTACTAAAGAGGAGAATAAATTATTTGCTCAAGAAGATGACAGTCATATTTCAGAGATATATTCAGAACAATATCAGAGAGGGTACCAAAATGCCATTAATGATTTTCAGAAGAAGTTGAAATTGAGAAGTCGTGATGGAATAATAAATAAAGGAAGGCCCAATACAAATCAGCCTTCTAGTAGCCAACAAAATTCATAAAAAAAAGAAAAAGAAAAAGAAAAATAGAAAGATACTACTGTACAAAAGAATTAAGAAAATAAAGAGCAAAACTCAAAAGTAAATAAAAAATAAGTACCATTTGATGTAGATAGGCCAACTTCATCCTTCAATTTGCAATTAGAACTATCAAAGATTAAAATTTCTATCCCCTTTAATGAATTTTTCAGAAACAATGAATACAGAGAGAAAATCACTAAAATGGTCCAGAATCAAGGTGAGTATCACCCAGATATTTTAGAAGTAACAGATGATGCTCCCACTATTGTCCTTGGACCCAAAATTTAAAATTCAGATTACAAGGAAGTCCCTCATTTTTATCTAAGTTTAAATCTCCATAATATTATTTTTCACAACGCCATGCTTGATTTTGGTGCATCTTATAACCTAATTCCGAGGGTGGTAGTGGAAATTTTGGGGTTGGAGATTACTAGGACCTTTAAAGACCTAGATTTTTTTAATTCTAGAAAGGTAATATGTCTAGGATTGATTAAAGATATGGTGGTGATCTTAACACAACTTCTGGAAAAAAGCATTGTCATGGATGTTGTAGTAGTTGACATTCCTCCTAAGTTTGGCATGTTCTTGTCAAGATCTTGGGCGTCAAATTTGAAAGGAACATTGCAAATGGATATCTCATACGCCACCATTCCTTTGTTTGGAGGAAGCATGAGTCTGTATAGTGAGAAAGGGTTATCCTATGTGGTTAGCAGCCAAGATAATCCCAACAACCATCCTATTTATGATGTTGACACTGACTTAGGATCCTCCATATTTTTTAATGATACCCCTCACACTGATCCTGAAGTTCCCTTACACATTGAGTTAAAAGAGGATAAGGAATTTGCAAAAAGAAAGGAAGCCTTAGAAAAGAAACATAATGAAGAGGGATTGTTGACTATGTATTTTGATGGGTCCATAAGTAAAAATGGGGTTGGTGTTGGTGTTTTAATTATTTCTCAAACATAGATTTTAAATATTTATCTTATAAATTGAATTTTGAGCATACAGATAATGTGGCTGAGAATGAAGCTTTGTTGTTGGGTTTACATGCTTTGAAAGATATGGGAGCAAATAGAATAAAATTATTTGGGGATTCAGAGCTCGTGGTGAATCAGGTGAATGATAGTTACCTGAAAAAACATCCCATAATGAGGGATTATAGGAATGAATTTTGGGACATGTTTGGTAATTATTTTACAGAACATAAAATTAGAGTGGTCCCCAGAATATAAAATCAGGTAGCTGATTCTTTAGCTACAACTTTTGGTAATTTCAAAAAACCCATTTATTCTCAAAAGAAGTATAAAGTCCAAGTTGTAAATAGACCTTCAATACCCGATAACTTGAAGTACTGGCAAGTTTTTGATGATGATATGCATATAAAAATATTTTTGGATATTTCAGATGAGTTTGTAAATACTCAGATAGATATAGAGAATGAGAACTTAGAAAACTTCCAAGATGATGTACACACTAAAGAAGAAGTTGTTGAAAACAAAAAAATGAGAAACATGATAGGGGGAAAAGACATAATTCAATTAAAAATAATTTTATTCCAAGAGGTTTGATTCCCCTAGAAAAATTCTTTGAAAAAAAATATGTTGCAAAGGATCTCAAAGTTCATCCTGTTGAGAATGCTGTTGAAGATTAGAATATAGGTACTAAAGAAATGTCCAGAATTATAAAGCTGTCAAAAAAATTTCCTGCAAAAGAAAAAGAGGAATACATATATTTGATGAAGAAGTACATAGATGTATTTTCCTGGATTTATGAGGACCTAAAAGAGTATGATACTTCTATCTTACAACACACTATCCCTATCAATACTGCATAAAAGTTGTTTAGACAAAAGATGAGAAGAATAAATCCCATGTTGCTACCAGTGATAGAAAAAGAAATCAAGAAATTGTTCAATGCCAAAATTATTGTTACTCTGATATTTTTCTAAGTGGGAAGCTAACTTAGTTCTTGTTAGAAAAAAAAATGGTGACATTAGACTTTGTGTATATTTCCGGACTCTAAACAAAGTATCATTAAAAGACAACTATCCTCTACCTAAAATGGACCATGTTTTGTAGAAAGTGGTAGTAGTGGAAAAACTTTCCACTATGGATGGATTCTCAAGTTATAACAAAATTAAGGTGCTTCCTGAAGACCAAGAGAAGACTGCTTTTACTACACCATGGGGTACATTTATGTACGCCAATATTCCATTTGGGTTGATGAATGCAGGAGCCACGTTCCAATGAGCCATGGATATTGCTTTTGCAGAAGAGAAAGATAAATTTGTAGTTATTTACATGGATGATATAATTGTTTATTCCAATTCTGATAGGGACCACATTAAGCATTTGGAGAAGTTTGTTCTAAAGTGTATAAATTATGGTATCTCACTTAATTTGAGGAATTCAAAATTTTCATTGAAAGAGGGAAAGTTGTTGGGACACATTATTTCAAAAAATGGAATCGAAATTGATCCAGAAAGAGTCAATGCTATTATGAAGGTTGAAGAGCCCAGGAGTAAGAAAGAGGTGCAGTCATTTATTGGGAAGGTGAATGAATCTGAGGAGATTTATCCCAACTTTTGCTGAAATCCTGAGAAACATTACTTGTTATCAATCCAGGAAACTCCTCTAGGTTGTAGCTTGAGGATGCCTGGTAACTTAAATGTTTTTTAGGGTTTTCTAATATGGATCAAGTCAGGTGACTTATATGAACTTACACTCTCAAGACATGCATGAAACTCACTCAATTACAAGGCTTTTAGTTACAACTGCTCAGAAGTTGACAATAAGGTGCAGGGATGGAGAACTCATCAGGTTGGCATATTTACACACAAAACAAATGCATATAAATGGTCAAAACATGATAAGGATGGTACTTATAATTCAAATCACATGAACATGCCAATAGGATGATAGCTATCAGTCATTAATAAACTTGAATTTAACCTAAATACACATTCAGGCATAAGCACAGTAAAGACAGAAATGGAGGCTGAACAAATTATAAAAAAAGAGCGTATATTCAATCATGAGCAAAATGAGAAGCTGACAATAGTATAGGTCTATAAATCCCTAAAGTCGAACCTTTTTCATAAAATTAGTTTTAGGCTTTATAGCATTTACAAAATATACAGATATTGAAAAAATTGGATCCATTTTTACAAAAATAAACAAAAATAAAAGTTTTTCACAAATTAGGTTTTAAAACCCTAATTAACTACTTGTATAACTTAACTAAAGAATTAGTCCACTAAATGAACCTTCAAATAACCGAGGTAACTACTGATAATGATTTCTACTACTCTCTACTAGTTAAGCCAATGATTTCTCTTTCTAGCTAGGTGTTGGTGGCCCTTTGCACTATTATGTCATAGTAGAACTGAAATAGACCCTTTTCTAATGCTTTCCTCTGTGTCCATCATATTCAAACTATATACCTGAGCCATCTATAGTCGCCCAAAATTTGTTTTCAAGCCTCTATCCACTTTCGATGGTTAAGAAGCTAGCCTATCGAAACCGTTAGTTGCCGAAAGTGGCACTTTTGGTGGCTAATGGACTGCCCCAGCCTCCGCCTAAGCCACTGAAAGCCCTGTTTTGCAAAAAATATTGGGTTTTTCTGAAAAATGTCTTTTTAGGATTATTTGTTCAGCTTTATTCTTCTGCAGGCTTCGTGCTAGGAGTGTTAACAACACCCTGGTTAGTTTTAGGAGGATAGAGACTAACTGCTGCTTCAGCTAGGGTTTCCAAGGTGGGGTGGATGCTAGGGTTTTCTTTGGCCTCCTTCAGTTGCATGCTTTGGAGCCTAACCATCCTGTATAATCTAGTTTTGTCCTTTAGGTACCTTGTATTCAGCATTTTTAAGAAGATATATCTTTCTCTCTGCTCCAGGTATGACTTATGTAGTAGCATGTTCCTGCTGGTCAATATTTCATTATTTTTCTTTATTTCTCTTTCCAAAATCTCCATCTCATAAATTTGCCTCAGTAATTGATTGATCTTTTGAGTTTTAGGCTTGCTGGAGGAATCCTTCTCTATTGGTTCCTCTTGCTCCTGTGGTGTGGGGGATTGTAGTGCTTCAAACACTGGTACAATTTGCAGAACTAGGTCTGCACCTTCTTCTTTCTCTTCTTTAGAATTTGAGTAGGGTAGATTTAGGATATTTTCATTGTGTGTTTCAGCCTCATGGCCCTTCTCACTGAAATCCAAGTTCCTTTTTATCTTCTTGGTATTGTAAGAGAAGGGAGGTTGTTTTGCTGCTACTGCTGGGGAAATGGACCTCTTCCTTCTTCTCCCACTCCTTGGTGTGCAGGACTTATTAATAGTACACTTCCATTTCTTTTCAGGCTGAAGGCCTATTTCAAATCCATTCCAAAACAGAAAATAAGGCCATGCCATATTCCTTCTTTTCAACAACTCCTGGACCAATAGTTGGATAATACCATGGTGGGATAGCCTGCTAGCAATCTTGGATGGATGGGTTTTCACTTAGTGTGCCATCTTTTCCAGACTTATGTGTAAGTAAAAGGGAAAATTGAGAGGGCTTTTACCTGCGAAGTGATTCATCAACTTGAAATGGTATATCATGGCTCTGTTATATCTTCCTTCACCGATTAGGTCTACTACAATGGCCTTCAGTAGTTGTTGCCACTTGTCTTCCAACCATGATGATGGCACACTCTTCTTCCATACCATTCCTCTATGCTCAGGCTTTAGGTAAGACCTGAATTCTACATCTTTTGGTATGGTGGTCTTGAACCATTTTTCTCCTGTTCCAGGGAGTTCGGTCACCTCAGTGATTAGGGTTTCATCTATGTGAAAATCCTCTTTTCCTATTACTACTTTTGAACCATTGAATGAGAGGGAAAATTCTTCAGCCACCTCCTGATGGGAGCCTTGTATGTTTTCACAGAATTTGTAGCTGCCAACCTATTGGAAAAGTTTGCAGACCTATGGATGTGCTTCCAGATAACTGATATCACCTAGCTCCTACCTAAGAGAAAGTCCCCCCTTCTTCATCTTGATGAGTGCCTCTCTTGGGTACCTGTAAAACAATTCTCATTTCTGTATACAATGTGCTAGCAGACTGATCCTTCAGAGATACATTTTCTGGTGGAGAAGAATGATAAGTTCAAAGATGAAAATTGATGGGGTCTCTGGGCACTGATTATGAGGGTTTGTTCTATCATGATGGGTGCTGAAATCATAAAATCATGGAAGCAACTAATCCTATCTATCTCCTTTCCCAAGCAATCATATCATACATCAGCTAGTGTATTCGGTGGTCTCTATCCTATTCTTTTGGACAGGTGGAAGGAGACTGAGGGTGTCCAGTCATATCAGTCCTTTGATAGTTTCCTAACGACCTTTTTAACTCATTTACACATGTGGTTATGTAGGCCCAAGTATTTTCGGTGGTTTTTCATGCCCTCCACTATTTGTTCATCTTGCTGACGGGGTTGGATTTGACTATTTTCCAACTGTTTCCTCACTTTTCCTTTTCGATGGTTAATAGCCTCCAGGATTTTGTCAGCTAGCCACCAAAAAGATGTCTTTCGGTGGCTAATGAACTTGATTTCTTTTTCGCCTAAGCCACCAAAACCTTCATCTCATCGTCGTAGTGAAATCATGCTTTCGACGGATAATGGTATCACCAAAAAACCTATTTAATTGCTAAAAACCCATCCTTCCAGTGGCTAATGATATGCTCAAGCTTTCGCCTAAACCGCTGAAAGCACTTTTTCCCGATCCTTATCTTCTTGCTTTCGGTGGTTAGAGTATGCGTTGAATTGTTCCCTAAGCTACTAGAAGTATCAACTTTCGGTGGCTAATGAACTGGCATGTTTTTCTCCTAAGTGACCGAATTCATCTTTACCAATGTTTCCCACTGCTAGCTTTCGATGGTTAAAATCCTTCCTGGTCTTCTCTCTAAGCTGCAGAAAGTAACCCTTTTCGGTGGCTAATGAGTCTTTTGGAGTCTCACCTAAGCCACCGAAAGTGTTATTTAAATTCTGCTTGCTCGAGCCTGTTTCGGTGGTTCACTTTTATCCCTCATTCAACCGTTTAGCCACCGAAACATAGCTTTTTGGTGGCTAATGAGCTATAAAAATCCTCGCCTAAGCCACCGAAAGATATAACTTTTAAAATTTTCAACCATATCAAAAGCATAGGATTTCAATTTGATAGTCATACTCAGATATTTCATTATATGAATCCAATTCTTCATACTATCAAAATAAAATTATTTTGGGAGATAACATCTGGCTCCTACTTGGGGATGGGAACCTCCCAGTGAGGTCCCAAGAATCCCAGACCAAAATGCCTTTCCCTAAAAGCAACTAAAAACTTAACACTATCATTTATTGTTCCATTGGGCATGGAGTTTATTCTGTAAGAAAAAAAAACCTACTATCTACTAATTTACAATAATAAGGCCTCAGAGCCTCAAATAAAGTAGAGTTTCAGAAAATGTCCATTCACTGGGCCATCAAATACCTCGTCCCCTTCCATATTCTATAATTTGAAGGTGTTATTCTTATGTACCTGGGCTATCACAAAAGGGCAAATCCAGAAAGAGTCAAATTTTCCATGTTTTCCCTTGTCCTATCTGATAGCATCCCACTTGAGGATCCAATCTCCAACCTAGAAGTTGTCTACTTTTTATCTTTTGTCAAACATACCCTTTATCCTCTGCTGATGGGATTTTGATTTTCCTATTACTTGCTCTCTGATTTGTTGTAACTCCACCAAGTCCATCATCCTCCTCACCATATCATTTGGTTCATCTTCCTCTTCCTGAAAGAATTTTTCCACTGGCAGGATTGAGCTAAATAGGAAAAATGGACTTAGTACCATAAACTAACTTGAATGGAGAAGTCCCTATAGATATTTTGTCTATTACCCTATCATCCCATAAAGCAAAGTTAAGCTTTGAATCCCAGCTTTTCTGATTTGTCTCCAACAGTTTCCTGATGATCCTAACTAAGCTTTTGTTGGATGACTTAGACAGACCATTGCCTTGAGGATAATAGGATGTGGAATGCACAAGTTGAATGCCCATTGACTCACACATTTTAACTAATGCCCCAGCTTTAAAATCTGGTGCATTATCAGTTACCAACCTTATTGGGCAGCCAAACCTGCTAAAGATATTCTCATATAAAAATCTCATGATGACTTGATGAGTGGCATTCCTGGTGGGTACTACCTCTATCCATTTGTTAAAGTAATCAGTGGCTACTAGGATCCATTTATGTTGTCCATAGGAATATTTATTTCACCTATGAAATCTAGACCCCATTGCTTGAATGGCCCATTCACCACAATAGGCCTGAGGGGCAATGATTTGAGCTGATGCTTCCCTATAAATCTTTGGTACTGGTCATAGGCCCTTACAAAAGTGCATACATCAGCAAAAAGGACTAGCCAATCGTATCCTTCTCTTAAGATCTTGTGGGCTGTGATTTTCCAATAGTGGTGCCCCCCACATGTGCTGGAATGAAAGTGATGCATGACCTGCTCTGCTTCTTCTTTATCTAGACACCTTAGCAAAATGCCAGACTAATCTTTCTAGTACAGCAGTTTTTCAATTATGCAAAACTCAACAGATTTTAACATAAGAGATTGTGCTTGATTAGGAGTGAGATCAGGAGGGACTTCTAATTTCTGCAAAAATTGAATAATACCTGAGTACCACTAACAGGACGACAAGTTTTCAGCTACTGGTGTAATGTCATTCTGATCTTGATCTACTTTTGTTGCTACCACAGTCTGCACTTTTAATGATTTGATACACGTGAAGTTTATCCCCACTAGTTCATAGTTTTCTTTATCCATGAGTTTGGTGAGACCTAGTCCCTTCACTAGCTTAGTGTGTTTCACCTCTATATCAAACTCAATGAGCTTGGCAATCCACTTATCTCTGTTCCCATCAATGTCAGGCTGAGTTAAAACATCCTTGATAGTAGCTGAAGGGACATATGCAAGGACCTTTTCATGGAGAATGTAAATTCTGAAAGTCTTCAAGG
Source organism: Pseudotsuga menziesii (assembly GCA_001517045.1). Lineage (NCBI taxonomy): Eukaryota > Viridiplantae > Streptophyta > Pinopsida > Pinales > Pinaceae > Pseudotsuga > Pseudotsuga menziesii. The sequence goes on from LPNX011143885.1 coordinate 111,901, forward strand.
ATTTTATGAGATCAAAAGCATGTTTCTCAATTGGATCATACTTCAGCTCAGCATCTCTCAAGGTTTTGCTGAAGAATGCAATTGGATGATCAAGACCCTCATTATATTTTTGTAATATCACAACTGCCACTGTATCATAATATGCAAAAGAGAATATATAAAAAATCCTAGTGTAGTCAGGTCTAATCAGGGTTGGGGCCTCCATGATAGCCTTCTTGATGTTCTCAAAAGAGTTTTTTTCCTGGTCAGTCCATTTCATTTCTGCATCTTTTTTCAGCATGACTATTATGTGCTTCACCAGCTTGGAGAAATTAGGGATGAACCTCCTGAAAAAGTTTATCTTACCTAAAAAGGACTGAATGTACCTTTTTGATCTTGGTATTGACAGCTTCTGGATTGATTCCACCCTTACCAGATCAATCTTTACACCTTCAGCCGAGACTATGTGACCTAGGAGTTTCCCTTCACTGAGTGCAAACTGGGACTTCTTAGGATTGAGGGATATTCCATACCTTCTGCACTTAAGAAATACCTTTCTCAAATGCTGCAAATGGTCATGATGGTTGTGAAATTAAACTGTTAGGTCATCCAAGTATATGAGCAAAAATTTATCATTCAACCCTACAAAAGCTAGGTCCATGGCTCTCTGAAAAGTATCCCCATCATTCATTAGCCAAATGGAATTTTAGCATACATGAAAGTGCCCTAGGGGGTGGTAAAGGAAGTCTTCTTTTGGTCATCAGGGTGCACAACAACTTGGTTGTATCCAGAGAGGCCATCCAGGAATGACATAACACTAGCCCCTGAGACTTTCTGCAGCACATGTTCCATCTTGGGAAGTGGATAGTTGCCTTTCTTGGAACATTTGTTCAAGTTTCTAAAATCCACACATAACCTAATTTCCCCATTCTTCTTTCTAACCACTACTAGGTTTGCAATCCACTTAGAATACCTGAGAGGGATTATGATCTTGGCTTTGAGGAGCTTATGGATTTATTTTTTAATTACTAGTAATAGGAGAGGACTGATGGATCTGAGCTTCTTCTTGAAAGGGATGGTGTCCTTCTCCAAAGGAATCCTGTACTGGATGATATTGGTGTCATAGGCTTTCAGGTCACTGTACTCCTAGGTAAAGACATCAACAAACTCTTTTATCAGGCTGCAAAACTTTGACCTCTGATCAGCAGTCAATTCAGTGGATAGATTTATCAGTTTTGGATGGCTTTAGCTACCTATGTTTTTCTCTTTGATAGCAGGGTCTAGATCCTTTTTTGCAGGCTTGAAAGGGATGTCATTGTGATCAAACAACTCTTCCAGAGGTACTAGACCCCAAGGTATATAGTTGTTGGGTAATTGGACAATGTTCTGATCAACCACTTTATCTTTTAGCTTGAGCTGCTTGGATTCCCCCATGTTTATGTTTTCTTGGTCTATATGGATATCATAGAATTCATCTACTAGATGAAGGAATTTACTAAGCTCATCATCATTCTCAAACATCCCAAAATTTGACATTATTTGGTAAGGAAGGTTGTACTTAACCTGAACATCATAGCTGAGCTTAGGAGGTCAAGGATGAACAAACAGACGTGCAGAGACAACAAGGGAATTATCCAGGTGATTCAAAGCCCTAGGTATATATGATAGTTCAAAAAACATAAAGGAGTCTTTGATTTTCCACACCTCGTCCATGTAGGCCTTCAGTCTAACATTTTTTGTCTGAAAAGTGTTGTTGACCTGCTGTATATTGTGGTCTGCATCTCCAAAAATCCTTATGCACATGATCCCCATATCCTTGGTAGCTTTAACTCCTAGCAGCAAGGCTTCATATTCTTCTATATTGTTAGTGGTTTTAAAACCAATCTTATAAGACAGATGAATGTTTTCCTTGGATGGGGAGATTAATACTACACCTGCACCTGTTGAGCTTTGAGTGCTAGCCCCATCAAAATACATGTTCCAGACTGCTGTGGTCACTTCTTCGGGCTGCTGACAGGTGGGCTTAGTGAGTTGGATAGATGTTTGTTCAGAATCATCTATTTGTAGAATGCATGACCGAAAATCAGTGTCTACTGCATAGATGGGGTGATTCACTGAATTCCTCTCCTTGCTTATGATGTAGGCTAGCTGATTTTCCCGGTACAACCTCTTGGTCTCTCCTCAAAACATGGGGATGGTGGCATACATAAGATCCATATGAAGGGCGTCACCTAGTCTTTTTCTCCATGATCGAGACAGCAAGAGACCAAACTTTGGAGGGATATTAGCCACTACAATTTCCATCATGATGCTTTTTGAAGGTAGCTAAGTTAGGTTCACAACAAGGTCTTTGATGAGTCCCAAGCACTTGACCTTTCTGGATTCAAAGGAGAATAAATCATGGTAGTGCTTTGTGATGCTGAGATCAAGCTCATCCATCACAACCTTTGCCATTAGGTTATGAGAATCTCCTCAATCCAGTAGACAGTTATGGAGGATTTTATCATGGATATTCAAGGATATATAGAAAGGTGGGCATGATTCCTTTAGGTCTTCGATCATGGGGCCTAGGTTTACAACAAGTTTGTCATATTGTAGGTTAACAAAGTCAGTATCAATATGCACCTTTGGCTAAAGGGAATTTAGAATGGAAGACTTGAATGCATCATTTTTCATTAGCTCAATTAATGGGAAAGGGATCTTCAATTTTTGAATTTCTGACTCAAGGTTGAAAGAATAATGTAGCTTGTGTGGAAACCTTACCTCATGCACTGGAGTTTTGAGTTGGACATGGTTAGGAATGGCTAAAGGTGCTGGTTTCTGCAATGATTTGGAAATGACAACTACTTTCTTTGGTAAAATAGTAATATTTTTAGCTGGTGCAGCAGGCTGTTTGACAGTCACAACATTCTTCTTGAGAGGAGAAACTAGCCTAGATCTTAGATTGTACCCTCCATGACCATCAGCCTGATATATAGCCTCTTCAGTTATCTGCTCATCAATTAGGGCTTCCTCATATTCTTCCTGCGTCAGAAAAGAATAGTCCACCTCATCCTCCATGTAGTGGATGTTGTCTTCGGCTTCTCCTTCTTCTTCAATGAATTTTGGCTCTTCTTCTAATACAACATTCTGAAATGGAGCTCTTATTCTCTAATCTTCCCCTTGATTCCTTTCCCTTATAAGAATCTAAACTGGGGGGTTTCCTCTTCTATAAGGGACAAAATTAGGGTTTTGGGGAGCAAAGTCACCTGTCCCTTTACCCCTCATAGGTATCTACCCTTGGTCCTTCAGCTTATACATTTCAGCAGTCAGGTTATCTAACAGTTTGGTCATTTTTTCAATCTTGTTCTCTGATGAAAAACCACCAATAGGGTCTGCTGGCTGCTTCTTCCTGTCTATATTTCCTTTAACCTTCTAAGGTGCCACAATGTTTGATTCTACCTCAAGGGTACCATCCTGCATGAGTGATAAGGAGGTAGACCCCCTTTCTTTGAGAAGGAGGTAGAAATCAGAGTCAAAGGCATTTGCATAAATTATCCTAGCTGAGGTATCAGTGGGCTTGATTTCGGTGGGGATCTTGCTGTACATGTTATTGAACCTCTTGGTGAAATTTGAGACAGACTCCCCATTCTCTCTCTTCAAGTTGTTTAACTCTATGATATAATAGAGGTGGTCTCTCCTCTCTCCCCAATGTTTTAGAAATATGTCATCTAGGGCCTCAATGCCTTTCACTGATCTAGCAAGCAGTTCTTTAAACCATTTCCTAGCCTGACCATCTAGGATCTGAATAAAAACCCTAGTCCATACATCTTCTTGTTCTATGTTAATGTTCTCAGCATAGTTGTAAAATGCCTCCAGATGTTCTTCAGCTATCAAATCCCCTTCTCTTGTGAACTTAGGCATGTACTTGAGGTAATATCCAGTAGGCATGGCCGAGAGGGGTTTTGGAAAATTTAGGGGGGCATACCTAGCTACCAGGATCCTTTCCATTTTGGTCAATTGGGGGGCAACCATATTGGAAATGGGTATGGAAAGGGTTGAGGAAGGAAGCACTGATGAAGGTATTTGCTGGGAAGGTGGTGGTGGTATACTTATCCCAATGGAGTCACTAGGGATTGGATATTCACAAGCAACAATGCTTGAAGATGCCCAAACCCTAGAGTTTTCTGATATATTTATAGATTCCCGAGAATTAAGTGTTTCAGCAGAAGAAATAATAGCAGAAATATTTCTTAAAATACCTGGTGTGAGTTCCTTTGCAGCACTGCTGGTCTGCCTTAGTGAGGCCCTATCTCTTCTCAAAATTTCTTCTGTATCTGAAACCGGTGTTGATGGTGGCCCCTGAGGGTTTGCTATGGTACTTGGTCTTCTTGAAGCCACCTTATTACAGTGGAGTCACCAGATATATTATTACAACCAAAGTAATGTCCAATCTTTGTCTATCATTAAAGGAGGGATCTATGTCATCTCCCAGGGAAGCTGAGATTCAGTCTCTAGTCCCCAGCAATGGCACCAATTTGTTATCGCTCCAGGGAACTCCTCTAGGTTGTAGCTCGAGGATTCCTGGTAACTTAAATGTTTTTTAGGGTTTTCTAATATGGATCAATTCAGGTGACTTATATGACCTTCCACTCTCAAGACATACATGAAACTCACTCAATTACAAGGCTTTTAGTTATAACTACTCAGATTTTGACAATAAGGTGCAAGGATGGAGAACTCATCAGGCTGGGAGATTTACACACAAGACAGATGCAGATAAATGGCTAAAACATGATAAAGATGGTACTTATAATTAAAATCACATTAACATGCCAATAGGATGACAACTATCAGTCATTAATAAACTTGAATTTAACCTAAATACACATTTAGGCATAAGCACAATAAAGACAGAAATGGAGGTTGAACAAATTATAACAAAAGAGCTTATGTTCAATCATGAGAAAAATGAGAAGCTGGCAATAGTATAGGTCTATAAATACCCGAAGTCGAACCTTTTTCATAAAATCAATTTTAGGCTTTATAGCCTTTACAAAATATATAGATCCTGAAAACTTGGATCTGTTTTTACAAAAATAAACAAACATAATAGTTTTTTGCAAATTAGATTTTAAAACCCTAATTAACTACTTGTCTAACTTAACTGAAGAATTAGTCCACTAAATGAACCTTCAGATAACTAAGGTAACTGCTGATAATTATTGCTACTGCTCTCTACTAATTAAGCCACTGATTGCTCTTGTCAGCTAGGTGTTGGTGGCCCTTTGCGCTGTTATGTCATAGTAGAACTGAAACAGACCCTTTTCTGATGCTTTCCTCTGTGTCCTTCATCTTCAAAATATATACCTGAGCGATCTATAGTCACCCGAAACTAGTCTTGTATGCCAAAATTTGTTTTCAATCCTCTGTCCACTTTCGGTGGTTAAGAAGCCATCCTATCGGAACCGTTAGCTGCCTAAAGTGGCACTTTCGGTGGCTAATGGACTGCCCTAGCATCTGCCTAAGCCATCGAAAGCCCTGTTTTGCAAAAAATATTGGGTTTTTTCTCAAAAATGTCTTTTTAGGCCTATTTGTTCAGCTTTCTTCTTCTGCAGGCTTCGTGCTAGGAGTGTTAACAGCACCCTGGCTAGTTTCAGGAGACTGGAGACTAACTGCTACTTCAGCTAGGGTTTCCAAGGTGGGATGGTTGCTAGGTTTTTCTTTGGCCTCCTTCAGCTACAACATTTGGAGCCTAACCATCGTATATAATTTAGTATTGTCCTTTAGGTACCTTGTATTCAACATTTTTAAGAAGATATATGTTTCTGTCTGCTCCAGGTATGACTTATGTAGTAGCTTGTTCTTGCTGATCAATATTTCATTATTTTTCTTTATTTCTCTTTTCAAAATATCCATCTCATAAATTTCCCTTAGTAACTGTTTGATCTTTTGAGTTTTAGGCTTGCTGGAGGAAGCCTTGTCTGTTGGTTCCTCTTGCTCCTGTGGTGTGGGGGATGGTGGTGCTTCAGAAACTGGTACAATTTGCAGAGCTAGGTCTACACCTTCTTCTTGCTCTTCTTTAGAATTTGAGTAGGGTATATTTAGGATATTTTCATTGTGTGTTTCAGCCTCCCGACCCTTCTCACTGGAATCCAAGTTCCTTTTTACCTTATTGGTCTTGGAAGAGGACGGAGGCTGTTCTTCTACTGCTACTGGGGAAATGGCCCTCCTCCTTCTTCTCCAACTCCTTGGTGTGCTGGAATTCTTGGTAGGAGACTTCCCTTTCTCTTCAGGCTGAAGGCCTTTCTCAAATCCATTCCAAAATAGAAAATATGGCCATGTCATATTCCTTCTTTTTAACAACTCCTAGACCAATAGCTATATAAGACCATGGTGGGACATCTTTCCAGCAATCTTGGATGGCTAGGATTTCACTTGTTGTGCCATCTTTCCCAGACTTCTGTGTAAGTAAAAGGGAAAATGGAGAGGGCTTTTACCTGTGAAGTGATTCATCAACGTGAAATGGTATATCATGGCTCTGTTATATCTTCCTTCACCAGTTAGGCAGACCACAATGGCCTTCAATAGTTCTTTCCACTTCTCTTCTAACCATGATTATGGCACGCTCTTCTTCCATACCATTCCTCTATGCTCAAACTTTAGGTAAGACCTGAATTCCACATATTTTGGTATGGTGGTATTGAACCATTTTTCTCCTATGCCAGGGAGTTCTGTCACCTCAGTGATTAGGGTTTCATCTATGTGAAACTCCTCTTTTCCTATGACTGCTTTTGAACCATTGAATGAGAGGGAAAATGCTTCAGCCACCTGCTGATCGGAGCCTTGTATCTTTTCACAGAATTTGTAGTAGCCAACCTCTTGTAATAGTTTGTAGACTTCTGGATGTGCTTCCAGATAACTGATATCACCTAGCTCCTTCCTGAGAGTAGGTCCCCCCTTCTTTATCTTGATGAGTGCCTCTCCTGGGTACCTGTAAAACAATTCTCAGTTCTGTATACAATGTGCTAGCAGGCTGATCCTTCAGAGATAGTTTTTATGGTGGAGAAGAATGATAAGTTCGAAGATGAAATTTGATGGGGTCTCTGGGAACTGATTATGAGGGTTTGTTCTGTCATGATGAGTGTTGAGATCATAAAATGATGGCAGCAGCTGATCCTATCAATATCCTTTCCCAAGCAATCATATCATACATCAGCCAGTGTATTCAGTGGGCTCTTTGCTGTTCTTTTGGACAGGTGTAAGGAGACTGAGGGTTTACAGTCTTATTAGTCCTTTGACAGTTTCCTAACGACCTTTTTAACTCATTTACACAAGCGGTTATGTAGGCCCAAGTATTTTCGGTGGTTTGTCATGCCCTCCACTAATTGTTCATCTTTTTGACGGGGTTGGATTTGACTATTTTCTAACCATTTCCTCACTTTGCCTTTTCGGTGGTTAATAGCCTCCAGGATTTTGTTAGCTAGCTGCCAAAAAGATGGCTTTCGGTGGCTAATGAAATTGATGTCTTTTTTGTCTAAGCCACCGAAACCTTCATCCCATTGTTGCAGTGAAATCCTACTTTCAACGGATAATGGCCTCATCGAAAAACCTATCCTTTCAGTGGCTAATGAAATGCTCAAGATTTTTACTAAACCACCAAAAGCACTTTTTCCCAAGGCTTATTTTCTTGCTTTTGGTGGTTAGAATATGCATTGAATTATTCCCTAAGCTGCTAGAAGTATCACCTTTTGGTGGATAATGAACTGGTATCTTTTTCGCCTAAGCCACTGAATGCATCTTTACCAATGTTACCCGCTGCCTGCTTTCGACGGTTAAAATCCTTCCTGGTCTTCTCTCTAAGGTACCGAAAGAAACCCTTTTCGATGGCTAACGAGTCTTTTGGAGTCTCACCTAAGCCACCGAAAGTGTTATTTTAATTCTTCTTGCTCAAGCCACTTTCGTTGGTTCACTTTTATTGTTCTTCAACTGTTTAGCCACCGAAACATAGCTTTTCAATGGCTAATGAGCTATAAAAAGCCTCACCTAAGCCACCGAAAGCTATAACTTTTAAAATTTTCAACCATATAAAAAACAGAGGCTTTCAATTTGTTATTCATACTCAGATCTTTCATTACATGAATCCAATTTTCATACTATCAAAATAAAATTATTTTGGGAGATAACATTACTAATATGCTTAAGAAAGAAAATGTGATAAAATGGATAGTGGGTGATAGAAAGTACTTTAAATATATTAAAAATGCTATCACTAAAGCTCCAGTTTTAGTGAGTCCATATTTTACTAAATATTTCTTAATATTCTCTTATGCATCTGAGCATAGTATAGCTCGGGTCCTACTACAAAATAATAACCAGAATGTTGAGAAGCCTATTTCTTTCTTCAGTAAGGTGTTGGAGGATGGAGAGCTGAAATATAATATCATGGAAAAATAGGCATATAATTTGGTTAAATCCTTGAAAGAATTCAAAGTGTATATTAATCATTCACATATTGTTTCATATGTCCCAAGCAATGTAGTAAAGAGTATCCTCACACAACCAGATCCAATAGGTAAGAGGGAAAAGTGGATTTTTGTGCTATTGGAGTATTATCTTGAAATCAAGCCTGCAAAGTTGATGAAGGGACATGGACTTTCCAAGTTAATGACAAATTCTAATTGTGACTCCTTACAACTCAAATTTTGTCCATTCATTCAAATCATCTTGATTTGGAGTTACAAGTATTGCCATATTTTTCTCTTTCTCCATGGTACAGTGATATCATATATGCGTTGCAAAATTTACAATCTCTAGTAGGGTTGAGTAAAACAAGATCCATATCTGTAAAATTGAATGCTGCTAAGTTCTACATTATGAATCAATACTTGTACTTGAACGATACTGGTGGTGTGTTGTTGAATTGGTTATTGGAAAATGAGGCTCAACAAACAATGAAGGAATTTCATTAAGGAGATTGTGGAGGACATCACTCCTAGAAGGTGACATCTAATAATATTATGATAGATGGTTTTTAATGGCATTCTATGTTTTATGACATTTATAAGGAAATTACTACATTCCATCAATATCTTATTTTTTATGGAAATAGAAAGCTGGTTCCACTTCCTCTTAATCCAATTTCAGTTGAGGCACCCTTTTGACAATGGGGGTTAGATTTCATTGGGGAAATTAACCCAAATTATTCAAGTCAGCATAGGTGTGATTTGACAGCGATTACCTTACAAAATGGATTGAAGATATACCCACAAGGAGAGCCACTGATGTTGTGATCATGGACTTTCTAGAAAACAATATCTTGTCTAGGTTTGGTTGTCCAAGGAGAATTGTGATAGATAATGCAGTTGCCTTCAAATAAAAAAATATGTTAATTTTTTTCCATAAATACCACATCAATTTGAATCATTTCACTGCTTATTATCCACAAGGAAATGGACTGGCAGAATCTTTCAATAAGATCTTGGTAAGGATAATTAAGAAGTTGCTGGAAGAAAACATAAGATATTTGCATACAAAGCTGAAATATTCTTTGTGGGAAGATAGGATCAGTAAAAAAAGACCAATGGGAATGTCATCATTTCAGTTGGTTTATGGGGCTGAAGTAATCTTTCCAGCATCTTCAGGTTTTCCTGTCATGAAGTTGTTGCAAGAGCAGGAGGATGAGACAAATCAGATGCATAGGATGATAAATCAAATAATAGAACTGAATGAAATGAGAGATAAAGTCTATGAAAAAGAACAGATACATCATGAAAAGATGAAGAATACATTTGACAGGAAATTCAAAGAGGAGTAGTTCCAGATTGATTATTTGGTCTTGAAGTGGGATGCACTTAGAGAGGACAAGAATGGAAAAATTGGTCATATGTGGGTAGGTCCATACATTATTGCAGCATATAGAGGGGATAATTCACTCATTTTGCAGCATCAGGATCGGGTTTAGCTGAAAGGAGACCCTATTAATGCAAGGTTTCTAAAACATTACCTTTCTTAAGGGTAGAAGGTAATTTTTGTACCATATATTGTATATATTTATTTAAATTTGAATCAGTACAGATGGTGAGCCAAGAGATTTGAAGCCCAGAGAGAAGATCCTAAGATCTTGAGGGGTAGCCAGGTTTCTTTATTTTTATTTTTATATACATAAAAATAATAAAAATATGTATGAAATTTGAAGTTTGTGAGTCAAACACTAGTCTGTGGGTTCTTTTCTACCTCGTCATGGGAGGATAGCATCCCCAATTAGATCTAGTTGTTAGTACCATTTTTGGGCTAAGAAGTTCGAAGGGGTTAGTTCAAAGGAAATGAAAGGTAAGGTATAAAAAATTTGCATTATATGACCTATGAGTATCCAGAAGGGGTTTTAAAATTATTTGGAGGAATTATTTTTAGGTCTAAAATGAAAATATGTGAAGAAAATACTAAGCACAACCTTAGAAATAAGTTGTGTATGAGAAATTCACTTCAGTGTTATGTCACAACAAGAATCAATGGTGTAGACCTGCAGCAGAGGAGATCGACAGCTACAGATCAATCTGCATAGGTAATTTGCAAGGTTCAATTTTTTTTTTATTACCTATGGAATTGAGTTAACTTGCAGCTAAAATCTACCGTCGGGTCATTAGATGGAGGAATATCTATGGTTAGAAATATTTTTTCCAATTAAACATGCAAGAAAAAATGAAAGTATCATATCAGCGGAATAGGGTAGATCCTGCACCTCTCAATGGTGGAGATCGGAGGATAGGAAATATATATGGTGGATATGGATTCCACTGGAATACATGCACAAAGAAATTGATGTTGAAAATTTGTGGAATTTTATATGGCCATCATTGATCAATGTTGAATATTTAAAGGTGTTTTATATAGATGGTTCAAATGGATTCCTCTATGTGAACAAGCGCATATAAAAGCAAGTTTCAAATCAGGGAAATAGAGTAGAGGACTCATGCTTCGACGACCTAGATGAAGATTTGATCTAGATCAACTGTTGATTTTGATTCTACAGGTGAAAGGTGTATGGGTGAATAAAATATTGAAAGTTGAAATAATGTGGTAGGGACCGCATCTTTCAACGGTCCAGATGGAGGCTTAATTGAGATCGAGGGATGGTATCTTTTCCACTGTTAGAAGGTGCATGGAAGAAGAGAATTGGTGAACTTGCTGAATGGATTAAAAGGCATATACAATTAATGGCATAGATTCGATGAGCAATAGATCTATGGTCAGTAATAGTTGCACTGATAGAACATGCAAGACAAAAAATCAAAGGAAGATCAGCGGAACTAGATAAAATGAAGAAGAATTGAGCGACTGAGATCAATAAGGATTTAGATCTATGAAGGATAATCTCTCCTCAAAGAGAAGATGCACACTTATTAATGAACTAAATTTGAGCAGAAATATTAAAGAGAAAAATTAATCAAAGACAGAGATTGGTGATAGAAAATATCAACAATTGAGAATTTATCTACTCATATAACTGACACTCCCCTTTTGATCTGAACATGTGAGTTAAAAGTATGAAATAATCTACACTGAGGATGAATCAAAGGTTGGATTTGTGGCTATGGTTAGTTATGCAACTAAAAGTCACAAGAAGGATAGAGATAACAACATAGCAAGAAACAGGGATAGATGGTTTAAATAGGAAAAATGATCAATGACTCAAGATGAAACTTGCAAGATGAATGGATGGGAACAATTTCCACTAAGAAAGATGCATGGTTGATAGAAAAGAAAAAATAATATCAAAATGAAATCATGTGGATCCATGTTATTTGTTTGTTTGTACATCGAAAATCGAGAGTCCAGGACTGTGCAGAAACTGCCAGCTCAGACAAAACTCTGAACCACTTGCCGAGAAACCATGTAGGATATTTATAACCACCAAGCAAGTATTTAAAATGGTTGAAATAGAATACATAGAAGAAAATTTGGAATATCATAGGATTGAGGAGGTTTTTAAAGATAAAGATTTAGAGTTTTTTGATATTATACTGTTAAATGGTCCCATAGACTCTCTAAAAACCAAGTTAAAACTTCTCAAAGACCAGGAGACGAAAGTACATGGTATTTTTAAGTATTATTTCCATTATTTCTCCACCGAGCAAACCCTAAATTTTCCAGAGTTTGTCATCTGGTGGGCTTGTAATTACTCCTCTTCTGAGAGGGTAATTATGGATGCAACCAAGTCTAAAATCATGTGTCCAATCACCCCACTTGTTATCATAAATATTTTTTCTATTCCTTCCGAGTTTACCCAAATGTCCAAAGATTTCAATGAAGAAAGCATAATCCATTTTTTTAGAGAGTCCACTATTAAACAAAAACAGGTTTTCTTCAAAAATTGTTTCAAGCCTTGTGTCCTATTACAAAAAAAACCTTTTCATGTTGATTCTAGCCTATTCAATGATGAAACTCAGTGTGATATATCCCTTATAAGTCAGTTTTTAGGGTTAGATATCGATAATTATGTCCCAGAGACCTTAATGAGTCTATTGTTCACAATTAGTATTGGTCAGGTTGAGTCAGAATGGTTGAGTTCACAATTATCTATGGCTCAACACACCAAGGGAATTATCTACTAGAGGAATGGAGCTATGAGGGATGAATAGCTTGAGATTTAAAGGTCTCTCAAGGTAGTCATGCAGACATTATAATGACATTGAGAAATGGGAATGTTTGATAGTGATGCCCACCCCTCCTTTTATAGCTTTTTTCTCCACTTAGGGCTTTTAGCCCCTAGTCAGGGTTTTGGGCTCTACCTAGGGTTTTAAGCCCTTTTTCCTTATTTTGTAGCTCCTTTTGGGGGATTTAAGCCATTTTAGGGATTTTAGCCCCTTTTTGGACCTTTTAGCCCTTTATGAGCCTTTTGGCTCCTTGGTAGGCTATTTTGGCTCTTTTGGGTTTTTTAAGCCCCTTTTTAATTATTCTTGAGCCTTTGGGAGAAAAACATAGGCTAAACATGGGTGTGGGGGTCAAATCGGTTAGGATATGGATGTCTGCAAATGGTGTAGGCTAGACGGAGCATGGTGAGCAAATTTTTATGTTAACATATTTCCCCCCGATGTGTGAGGGAAGGAGCTCATCATATGACCGACGAATATCATTGGATCATTTGGATAGTGGAGAGACCTGTAAAGAAGCAGTGCTTCCTCATTCGGGACATGGTGGATTTTGGTTTTGTATTAATTTTGGTTCCCATCAATGGGTGAGATACAATGAATATGTGACATGTAAATGGATGAGGCGGGAATCCCCATGCTTGTAACAATGTCAAAATAATAATGTGATCTAGGCTCCAAAATGCAAGAGCCGATCATGTACAACTGTTGTTACGTAATGGTGTCCTTAATGAGAGGCTTGATATAATACTGATATGAAGAAATGATACATTAGACCCATGGCATTCTCATGGAATGCTATACCTTCACAAATCATAACCTTCTTTATCTAGAAGTTTACATGGCTGTAGGGACTTGCTGACGGGGATTCAGAGTCTTTGTTGTACAATATGCCACATCAATCATGAATATATATAGAAGCAGTGCTCTAGGGCTTCTAAAAACTATCTCCAATGTGACTTGAAAATCACAAGTGACATGAACATGTCTGGGTCCCTTCATAGACTCATCCATGTGCTAGAGTAAGGTGACACCTGAGGTCTTCGACCAAATACTGCACGGACCAATACCCTGTATGAATATCAACTGTGCGATGATGTAGCTCGAGTTGAGCACGTGAGACAAAACCATCCTGAGATGCACTAAGGAATCCTCTCAAAGTGGTCCAAGTAAATTATCAATAAGGTTAATGAAACTAGGATACAGGGACCTCTGAGTCTATCCTTTGTAATAAATGTGTTGTCGTCGACAGAGGGAGACCTACAACTGAACAAGGAAAAACGAAACCAAGTTTCCTCAGCGATCTTTTCTTTTTAAGAAGGTTGGAAAATATCTTAAAGACAACCCCTGATGAGCTTTTTCATAAATTTTGGTCCCAATGCCTGAGAAAGCATAAAAGGATGCAGAGGGAAATGTTCTTCGCTTGAATGTGCCAATATGGTCCTTTTCATATGGTATTCTACATAGTCCATAAAAGGAGATAAACGAGACGATGTAGACGCCCTTTCCTATACTTTAACGAGCGGGAAAGGAAGCAAAGGTGCTCTGCAATCTTTTAATTCAGAGGGAGTCAGAAAAGAGCTTAAAAAAATCTTTGTAATGGACAACAATGAAAGGGGCATTAATGGTTCCCCCTTGTGAGACAACGGACGGTGGTCCAAAGTGATCATATGTGTAGTATGGATGGAGCGGATGGCTCATGAACATGCCAATACATACAACGGGAGATTCACGTGATGGTGCACAAATCAGGGTAACTTATGGTAAAGGCCCAGAAAATCATAGTGGGAGCACGAGACAAGGGTCTCGAAAAAATACATAGGATGGAAAAACAAACCTAGTGGTGTGAACGATGTCTCAAACAAACCCTAGAATACTCTGACTAGCAGCTAGTGATGCTGCCATTGGTGTGGTTGTGCATAGGGAAAAACTAGAACAAATGGGGGCCTATGGGTATGGATCTAGCTCAACGTACATGCAAAGTGATCCACATGGTGACATGCAAAGTGACGTGAGTCCAGGGAATGGCTGACATAATTATTAGGGAGGGAGGTAGTCTAAAGTTTGTTTCTCGACCCGGGAGCATTGTGTAACTAGGGAGATACGAAGAAGCCTCGACCTTCAGGACATGTCTGGGGACCTGACAGTATGCTATCTGGGTGGTATCTAGATCATATGTGCAACATACTATGTGCATGTTCAGATATTGGTCCTCATCCTCTGTCGGGTTACTAGAGGTGGGTGGGACTAGGTGGTGGGCCAGAGGCTCCTACAGGGAATCCCTGTAGGGAGCGACGGGAGTTGGACACTATTTTTTCGTAGGTGGAGTAGCTACTGGAGGGGATTTATGATGATGGCTTGTAGTAATTAGACAATGATATGATTGCTACCTGTTTCAATGTTCCTCCGCGGTGGATTCCTCTAATAAAGAGGATAGTCATGGCTTGTGAGTATGTATGCACGACAGCATGGGGGGATGTTCCTATGGAGGATGATGATTCCTCCGAGGAGGAGGAGGACATGGAACCGGATGATGAGGATGAGTTTGGATCTGATTAGAAGCTAGTGGGGTTTCCCATAGTGTGTTGGTGCACCTAGGATTTTTGTATCACAATATATACTCAGTTGAGAAAGAATATGTAGCTTCTCCTTTTGTATTGGACATATTTTGGACATGCGATATATATATGTGTGTGTGTGTGTGTGTGTGTGTGTGTGTGTGTTTTTTGAGGTACGTGGATGCGCTTTCATGGTTTTTATATGTGAGTATTTTATGATGATGTGAAAAAATGCCTAGATGATGTATTTTACATATGTATGCATATTAATGTGTGATGATGCATGATGTAGTTTTTGTATGTTTCCTATATGCAATGATGAATATGCCAATATAGAATGTCATTAGCCATTTGATTTGATACACTATTGAGGTTTTTGGGAACATGTGTGAATGTGATGGATTCAAATGTTCTAACCATCTGTTTAGTGCGCATGGATTTTCTAAAGAGGCAGGGATCGAGTACCCGGTAGCAGTTATTCAATTGGGAGACAAACAGCTGGGAGTCTAAGAAGAAATTGAGATGTTGGATACCCAACTGGAGGGAGATGACCAAGAGGCTAGTGACACCATCATACTCAACCTGGTTTTTGGTTGCAATGCCCACACATATTCCGTTAATATGGATAACTCATGTGACAAGGAGTAGATGACCCATGCAAGCGAGGCAAGGTTTGGAGACCATCTACTTGCTCCATCAGCAAATCCAATGTATTGACACGAGGTAGGATCCATCTGGAGTAGTCAAGGAAACAATATGTAAGACTCACTTCAAAAAATGTGTAAAACAAAAAAGGACAAGACTATGCTACAAGTGACTCATTGGTGATGTTAAGCGTAAAATATCTTGAGGTAGAGCATGTTATGGAGGTTCTCTAAGAGTTGTTGATCATAATCAACAAGAATGAATGCCCCTTTTTTGGGGAAAAGGTGGATGATATATGGGCCATACCACATTGACTCGAACTTTCCTTTTCCCAACTTATCATTGGCTTGGTCATAAACTAGAACCATATCGCCTTCGCTAAAGGTGCAAGGGTGGACATGGGATTCATAATAGGATTTTGACTGGGTTTTCGCTACTTCAATGGCTTGGAGAGAATCCCGATGGTCCTCCTCGGTTTGTTCAATTTGGAGGATTCGTTGTTCCAAAGGAGAAGTATCAGGAATGAGTTCCACAACGAGGCAGAGTGATGGGATCTGGTACTCTATAGGGAGTACTGATTCAACGTCGTGTACTAAGAGGAAAGGGGTGAAACCGGTAGTGGTATTTGTGGATGTATGATAAGCCCATAGGGTGGAGAACAACATGTGGTTCTAGTTGTTTTTATGGGTTCCTACCATCCTTTGGAGCAATTTTTGATAATTTTGTTGACCACTTCAACTTGGCCATTGCCCTGGGGGTAGTAGGAAGATGAGTACTGGTGTTCAAACTTCAACATGGTTGAAAGATCAACCCAAACAATGTATTCAAAATGTGAACCATGGTTTGAGACCAATTGTTTGGGAACACCAAATCATGAAATGATGTGGTTAAAGAAGAAACGTGCTGCCGTTTCATTTTTGCAATCGAACGTGGGCATGGCCCCGACCCAATTGGTGAAGTAATCAATAGACACAATGATATATTTATGACCGTTGGTTGAGGTAGGGTTTATTGTCATGAAGTCTATTTCCCATTTATAGAAGGGACCGACTGTGACCACGGGCATAACGGTCCAGGGGGGGTTCTTGCCTTTGGGGTAAAGAGCTAACAGCTACAATAGTGTTTGATTGCCTCGATGCAATCAACAAAGATGGAAGGCCAAAAATATTCGACACATAGAATCTTCTGGGTGATTACCAAAACTGAAAGGTGGCCACCGTGGGATCCACTTTTGTTATCAACCCAAATGGCACTTCTCCATCTAAGTGCCGACATTCTTTATGTTGGTACACAAAAGGACATATTAGGATTGAATTTTTCCAAAACAGTATAGATGGGAATGGATTGGGATGTATTTACACTTAAACTAACTTGCTATATAATTTTTCTAAGTGTTGAGTTGCGTACATGACTATATCCATTGCAAAATGTGTATTGTACGCGACTATCTGCATTGTAACCCTTGTACATTAGTGTATGTGGGTTTCCTTTGAGTAACTCACGTGTCATACACAGGTTGTTAATATCAATAGTCACGTACACCTTAGTTTGACCTTAAAAAATATAAAACATGATTAATTTAGATTAGTTGGGCCCTAATACTTAACTATCCCAACTATTTTAACCACCCCAACCTTCGAAATCACTCTATTTCCCAAAGTATAAATAGAGGCCTTGGGGAGGGTATTAAGGAATGTAGATTTGAGAGCAAAGTTATGCTGGTGGTATATCTTCAGAGGTCTTGGAGCAACAAAACTTATATTCCTTTGGTTGCAGAGGAGTCCTTGTCTCAAAAGCTGGGTTGTACTCTTATCTCATTCACTGATTGTTAATAAAGAGAATTCTTCTTCCAACATTATGTATAGTCTATTTCATGTATTGTGGTTAATGAATGTATTTGATTATATATTTGATATATTGTTTATCTATCCTTTTATATATACATGCATGAGATATTATTTGGAGAATTTTCTCTTTACAGGTGAAATAGGTGCATCCTTGGAAGCTTTGGAGAGAAAAGGAGCAGGAGAGGCTCAAGCTTGGATCAACCGTCGGTTATCGGGTAAGTCAATACTTTATTCCTATTCCATTTCTATTCTCTGGTAAAGATGATTGTTTGCAAGGTTAGTAGTAAGTTGGTAACCCCAAACCCTAGGTTACAAGGGTGCTTAATCCTGAACAATAGAACTATCGACTCTGCTGGGGAGTCCAGCCTGCTATGGGTTAGTCCTGTAGATACTTGCCTAGTATTTGCTATGATTTAGTGTATGGTTTTATATCTTGGATTTGATTTGCAGTAGTGTTTTAGTGACCTATATTATTTTTTCTTTTTGAAATTTTTTTGTTGTGTACGCGGGTTGCTGTGCTACACAGTCATGTACAGCAACTTGTATATGCGGGTTGCTCCATTGGACAGTCACATATAGTATGCAGGTTGCTCTATTAGACAGTAGCATACATATTTTAGTAGCAATTTTTTTTTTGGGTAGGGTTGATTGTCCCTATCTTATTTGGATTTTTCTTTGCTTTGGGGTCTTCTATTGCTGGCATCTTGCTGTAGGTTTGAAAGTCCCACACACCATACTTTGTGCTTTTTAGTAAGCCCTTGAGTTTTTGTTGTTTGAGTCTTCTTTCATTTAGCAATTTAAAGTGGATTATCCTGTTTGGGTGATAGGTTTAGTGTTGTGTATCTGAATTAGTGATCAGGATTTTAGATACATTGTACTCTGTACTACTTTCAAGTAGTTTCAGTTTGTCACTTTCCCTTTAGTGATTTCAATGGATTTCATTCATTGTTTCTTCCCAAGCTAGGTGTTTTCCAAGTTTCCTCCTTAGGTGGTTGAATTTGGTTCTTACAAGTCTGCTATACTTCATATTGCTTGCTTTATGGTTTAATTATTCAAGCATACTCAAGAATTTTTGCATTTAGGTGCATAGTAAGTTTTGAAGAGTTTGAAAAGTGAAGAAAAAACATTGGAAACATTTTGCATTTTAAGTGCATATCATAGTTTTATTTTCAGTATTTTCGAATAAAATCTCAAAAATTACAAAAAATAAGTCTTTCTCATACTTAGTTGTAATTTCATTAGTTCATATCTACAAAAATAAAAAGAATCTTGATTTAAGTATTTATAATTTGTTTTGGAATTAATTTTATACACCTTTTTAATTTTCTTATAGAGTCTATAATATCATAGTCATTCACGCCACTTACCCTCTAACTAAGAACAACCCTTAAAATGAACACTATAATTTAAAATTTAGTAGTAAGTTTTGTTTTATAGGGTCATACACCTACTAGCTTAGGATAGACTTGTGGGATAGGAAGTGTAAACTCCCCACAAGTACTTAAATTCATACGTAGTTGGCTAATCTATAGGTAAATCCTTCTCTGTGTTGATAGTACCTGGGAAGCTCCTCTCAAACGAGAGTTAAGCACGAAGCCGCGTAGAGGCTTGGACTTAGGAGATAACCCTCTGATTCCTTGTCAAAACGTAGACCAAGGTTTTTGCACATCTGGGGATTCTATCCTAGATATAGTTTCGGGCTTTGCTACCCTACCCATGCGTACAAATCAGGCTTTCGACTGTCCCCCCAGGCTATTGATATAGTTAAGGTAGCCTTTAGTATTTTTGACATCTAGGGTTTATACACAGGTAAATTGAAAGGCTATTTCTGGTTCACCTTGGACAGGCTTGGAAGGTAACCCTTGTTGAAAGTGTAGGAGGGTGATGAGTGATTCCTCTGCTTGTGCCTAAGAACCTCTTCAAGGACACCAAGAAACTGTCTCTTAGCTTTCTTTGGGAAAGCATATCTTATATCCCTTGTGATTGTTGAGACTTTAGGAAATTTTGTAGTGATTTCTCTGTGGTTTGTCTATGTTTAGCTGAACTTAAGGTGTGAAGAGTCAAATTTACAATCATGGAGGACCAATCTGTCAGAAGTTCACGAAGGTTGCAAAACCTTCCTCCACTTATCACATTGGAATGCCCACCTACCCCTCAAAGGTGGAGATTAGACACGAACAGTTCTTTCAAACTGATAGGAGTTAGTGAAGTTTCAGGTGAACCAGAACTTAGGGCAAACCATTTTTATTTAACTACAGTTGAGATAGAATACTTGTAGGCTGACAAGTTTGTAAGGAAATTTAATTCACCTCTAACTGACTTAAACGATCCTGTGATCGTCCAGGTTCATCCTTTCAATTCACCCGTGATTAGTGTTCCTCTGAGTAGACTAATGTCTACTACAGGAGAAAGTTCTTCTACTTCCACCTCAGTCGTTCTGGCTGAAGGGGTGCCACCTCCCCCGGTAGGAGCCCCTAGAACAAGTATACCTACTACACCTTTAACTCTAGCTAGCTGGGTAGTTCAACCACCGGCTCCCACAAGTTTAGCAGGTACTTCTGGTGGTATGGTCACTGGGATTCCTAGTGTACCTTAAATTCCTACTTCCTTCGTAGACACTGCTCAGAGTGGTCCTATAGGATCCTCGGGATTTGTCTAGGGTTTTACTTGGAATGGGGGGCCCATTTCCCCTTCCACTCCATATGTAGGTCCAACACCCACATATCTAGGGGTGCGGTTTAGAAACCATAATCCTTATGGTCAAGGTTTCCAAACTCCAGTTTCAGATCCTTTCTCTCTTTTCAGCGGAGGGATACCTGCTCATGTGTTCCAAACCCCAGCTTCGATTGGGATAGCTATAACCTCATACACTACATTGTACATAAACAATCCATTGGCTTATGGATGGAATCCTTTCCAAAACATCCCAATCACTTTGTAACTGGCAGTAGGGGGAATCCCCACCTTCACATATGGGAACATGGGGGAAAGTCCCTCTTGTTAACCTAAAAAATCCCTCACTCAGTTCTACATGGTCTACACCACCCAAGGACATCCATATATGACCCTCGTATCACTCCATTAGACCCCCACACCCTAAAAAAGGCTTAAGAATGAAGAAAAGGGATTAAAACCCCCAAAAAGGAGCCTAAATAACTCTCCTAGGGGCTAAAGCCTCAGAAAAGGGGCTAAAAACCCTCAAAGGAGCCTAAAACCCTAAAAGGAGCTAAACTAAGGGAAAAAGGGGCTAAAATCCCAAAAAAGGGGCTAAATCCTAGACCAAGGGCTTAAAACCTTAAAACCCCAAAAAAATCTATAAAAGGACGGTGGGGGGTCACTCTAAAACAACACCTCTCTTGCATACTGTTATGTTACCTGTGGATGCCTTGAGACTCTTTTCCTCTCAACCGACCCACATCCCCCTCTCTTCCACTCATCTTCCCCATTGAGCCATAGCTCCTCCATTGTTGAGTGAGATAGGGAGGTGCTTCTTCCAGCTAGGGCATGGTGGCCCATTTCACCAAAGGAGAGGTATAACCTAGTTTTGCTTATGTATTTGCTTTAGTAGTTTAGTTTTTCATAACAAATATTTATTTGCAGGCTTACTTCTTATCTTGTTTTGGAGGTTTATTTCTGTTTAATAGTTGTTTGCAGGTTCTTGGAGTGAAGCCCTAACCTTGTTTGTAGAGGGGCTCACAGCCATTTCTTGTCCATTTGCTTTCCTTTCTGTTCTGCTTTTCTTTTATGACTTTTCCACATGCAGGAACACACCCTTCTATCCTATAGATGGAAGGGATCCATTCCTACCCATATAGCAAGGAGAAATCCCTGCTACAGAACTGGCAACCATACCAGGTCGATCCCATAGGATCCCTGGTTCAGTTTTTTAAATTTCAAAATTTTCAGTTTATGCCCTAGTTTTAAAAATTTATTATCAAATATAGCTTAGATCCAGTTTATTTTCAGTTTTTATTGTTGCCGAAGCCTCTGCAAGGAAAATCCGAGTCTGTTTGGCCATAGAACAGGTTACTATTGGCTGGATCTGACTTAGGATCAGAAAAACCCCAAATCCGGAGTAGGTTGCACCTATCAAGCCTGAACAGGGGATGAGATCGCTCTTTTAGGCCTCATAGGCATGACCATGTCGCCCTTTTTCCCTCGAAAGGTGTAACTTCACTCAGAAAGGAAGACCGCTTCTGTCTGTGAAATCTATGAGACCCCCTCGCCTGTTTCTAGAAACATTTTGCGACCCCCTCACCAAATTTAACCCAAAAGGTGTGGTCTGTCAATCAAAGGTTAATTTTTAGTTTACCAAGTACTATCAATGCAGCTTAGCTTCCTTTGTCCAAGACAGTAGTTACATTTCTGTTTCTATTTTAATTTTTTGCAATTTCATGTTCAAACAAAGTGTAAATTCAAAAAAAAAATTAATAGCTTAATGAATGTAGCTTAACTAAAATTGACATAAAATTAATAGTCTTGCTTACCCTTCCTCCTCTACCTATTCATCACCCTTTGGGGTATTCTGGGATAAGACAAAGGGTATAGCTCGTATAGTAATAGGCCCTTCACTGAATATTGTTCAAAACTGTTAAAAATGGATGACCTGGAAGGTAGAGGGGGTAGAGAAGGAGGGCTTCTCGTGACGCTAAGCATCCTCCCTATTGACCAACCTTGCATCCAAGAGGTGAACTATGGATCTATGGATGGGCTTAGTCCCATTGTGTTGAGAGCCCAGCACCTTCTCTCGGTTGAAGAAGAATATAGGTGTAAGGTAGTCACCTAGTTAGGCCATCAACATTCAGGGTAAAAACAATTGTATCTATTTAAATTTTTTTGTTTATTTACTGTTTGTACACACAATGATATGAACTCTATGACATATTCATAAACCACTTGCAGCCACCTGATAATAGAAAAACAAAAATACATATACACCATACCACTTAAATCAACCCAACTCAGTTCATGACGCTGAGAGAGCCCTTAAAATTTACCAATTTACACTAAGCTCAAAAAATCTGCAGTCTTTGAGGACATAAGTCCCTGATTGCCTTAACCATGGGAAGTACTTGGGATTAGCCTAGAAACTCATTGTGAGGAGTACCACAGGAACCCCAAAGTAGCTGACTGCTGAGAGGAATTGCCAAGAGAAACAGGAAAAGACCCCCATCGATTGAGTAGAAACACCCATGAGGAAAAATGCAAGCGTTGTCTTCTGACAGTCTTTTTGGCTGAGTGACCACCTACAGCCAATAGGAAGCCATTGAAACTAGGGTCCAAGCATCATTACCACTAGTTTGATACAATATAACACAATTGATCCCCCATGCTATTCCTCATGCCTAAGAGGTGAACCACCACCATTCAAGACATTAAACCGACACCGTCAAAACTGTTCTCAATGACCTCTCACACCATCAGAAGGCCACATAGCCTTTGATTCAGATTTAGACCCATACTAGTCTGAACTAGACATCCATACTGCACCATCAAGCCCCATGGCTGGTGCAAACCTAGATCCATTTTCTGGCATAGCCATAGCTAGTGGACCCATGTCCACACCACAAGTTGTCACTAACAACCTTGTAGGTGGCCCCAACACGGTCATGCAAACTGTCATCAGTCAACTACCACCACCCATAGTAACCACTCAGGATGTCCCACCTACAACACTTGTGGGTAGTTGACCTTCCACATACACTGCCCCTCTTGTCACACAAGGGGGCAGTGCCCCATCCACATACACTGTCACACATGGGGGTAGTGTCCCTTCCATCCACATTGTCCCTCACACCACACTTGCAGGCATTGGCCCATCTACAATGGTGCCACCACAAGTGCCCCCAGCCATGTAGGTGCACCTGCAAACCCTTCCACCATCCCTTCCCCATCCCACATCAACCTAGGGTCAAACCTACCTTTCATGGCTCATATTAACCTGCCTGATTTGGCTTGGTTAACAAATGACCCCATCCGCCACCAAGATTTCTAGCCACCCATGCCAACCAAGCTGCCATCAAACATTCCCAAGTTTGAATCGAAGGCAGGGGAGTGTCCCCAAAATCACATAGTGACATTCCATTTATGGTGCTCCTCAAATAGCATTGTATATGACTCGGTCAAGCTAAGACTATTCCAACGCACCCTCACAGGTGTAGCAGCCAAATGGTACATTGAGCTACCGCAAGCCAAGTACTTATATTTTAACTCCTTAGCTTTCATGTTCCTGTAGTATTTCCAACTCCTTGTCAGATATGACGAAGGGGTGGAAATATTGTTATCCTACCGCTAGAGCACCACGACACATATAACCAACCACATCCATGAGTGGCGGTGACATCGTAGTTTGTGCAAGATCCAACTTGACGACAAGATATTTTTGGATTGGTTTCTCAAAACTTTGTTCCCACCCATAGCAAAGGATGTCACATCTGAACATCCCCAATCCAAAGAAGAGGCCATACTGAAAGCCCAAAAGTTTGACCTGATCTACACACAGTCTGGATACCTCTACACCATCATTCCACACGATCCCTGTCTGGGTACCTCCTACCGGGATGCACTAGGGGCATCCCATGTTGTAGATGGCATCATAGGCTCGGTCTCCCAACATCCACAGCACCGTCCGACACCACTTGTAGTTCCACCACAACCAAGCAACACTGCTAGTGTTTCCTACCAAATCCAAACTCTGGACTATGCCAAAATGATGTCCCAGTCTGGAGCAACAACTTCCTACGCATAACCTGCACCACCGCAGTAGGATCAGGCCTTGGCATGGCAGACATAGCAATAC
This sequence comes from Pseudotsuga menziesii, assembly GCA_001517045.1. NCBI lineage: Eukaryota > Viridiplantae > Streptophyta > Pinopsida > Pinales > Pinaceae > Pseudotsuga > Pseudotsuga menziesii. Next base: position 136,358 of record LPNX011143885.1, read on the forward strand.
GCAGGGAAAATTCCCACATTTGTGGCACCACCATCTACCCAAATTTATTATGCACCACCTATACAAGAAATTCAAGCCCCCGCCCCTCCTCCACCCACTCCGTTGGGACAAGTGTTTGCACAACAAAATCGTCCCAACCAACCTGCCCCCAACAATCAATAAGGGAAAGCTAGAAATAATCGGCCCCAAAACGAAGCCAATAACCAAATGCAGGGAGGCAGTCAACAACCAAACCCTCCCAACAATTCTGTAACAAACCATCCTGCCCAAAATCCCCACAACCAGATGCACCTAGACACAACCCCCCATTGCACACAAACCAACTGTGCACACTCTGTGAGGTCTATGGGCACTACACATTTGAGTGTCCCCTCATGGGTCATGCTAATCAGGCCATTCAGAATGAGACCCAACAGGATGCCAATGCTATGAACCAAGCCCAACCCAACCCGACACCACAAGGACCTCCCCCCATGGTGCTTCAAAACCCACTACCCGTCCAAGGATTGGTGGAAACCGCACCCCCTCCCCAAACCAATCCCAGCACTCCAGGGGCACCTCCCATGGCAGAAACAAGTGTCCACCACCTACTAGCCATGATGACTAAAGAGGTTAACCTACAAACTAGACGAAATCAGTACGTTACCACCACCAAACCTGCTGACACATCAGGGGCATCTACGTCCAAATCAGTCAACACACCTCTTCAGTCACCCCCTTTCCCCCGGCCCTCCATACACCGAGTGGCCAACAATGCCACAGCTAGAGCTGCTGTCAACTATAACATTGTGGATGATTTGGCCCAAACAGTAACAGCCATGCCCTCTTTGGAGGTACTCAAAACATGCCCAACGCAGTGGAAATTAAGTGTTACTAGCCACCCTTGGGGCCATAGACCCCTCTGACTCCAAGTTGATCACATTCGACACGGAGAATGGAGAACTGCACATGCCATCCACCATCACCTTCCAAATCCTGATGTCTATCCAGAATTTGGTTGTGCACCGGTGCATAGTGGATGAGGGGGCATCCACGTGTGTTATGTCCACCCTGGTTTGGCAGAAACTTGGATCCCCAATTCTGCAACCATCCTCCACAACTCTGCGGGCTTATGATGGCCATCCCACTAAAGCCCAAGGAATCCTCCCCCATATCCCCATCACATTAGCTGGGAAGACAGTGCTAATTGAAATAGAGGTTTTCAACACTCAACTATACTATAACCTTCTCCTAGGAAGAAGTTATATGTACACCATGAGAGCAGTCGCATCAACTGTCTTTTGTCTCATGATGTTCCCCCACGAAAGGACATTTGTGACAGTTGATGAACTCACTTATCATGATCCGCAAGGGTTAATGACACCTACCAATGTTATCCCTACCATCACCACCATTGAGCCACCAGGGATGACCACACACGCCAATGTTGTCCCTGCATTCAACACCATGGTTGACAGCACACCAGCCTCCCCATTGTTGAATGTGGGCCTGGGTTGTTTGTTGATACCACCATGATGGCTCATTTCCCCTTAGTGTGATTGCCACTGACACAAAATGAGACTGCGGACTTGTGCATGGTCTCATCTAGCACTGCTGCACCCAAACAACAAGCACAGCCGCAACCCCAACCGCAACCGCAACACCGTCCACAGCCACAACACCAATAGTAGCCATAACATCACCCATAGCTACAGCATTACACACAGCTGCAACCACAACCGCGCCCCCACATACAATCAATAGGGAGTTATCTAGGCTCCTCACCAATCCATACAATTCCCTTCCTCTTTCCCCCACCTAGTGTCATGAGCAAGCCAGTAATAGCCACCGTGAACCTACCCAACTTTACATTGGGAATTCCTGTGTGGTATCTTGATCCACCAGCTCAACCATCAATGCCCCAGGTAGTCTTAACACCTATGCAGCCCATTGCGGTTGAGTCCCATCCTCCACCCGGTCTGCAAAAACCACCACCGCACCTGCACCTACACCGCCCCACTCGAAAAGGGCCAAGGGTAAGAATGCCAAAGCCACTGCAGAACCTTAGCAGATCCCTCCTTGCGCCATCTACGAACAACAGGGCCATCCAACTTAGAACTACCCTGAGATTCAAATGATCCGTGCGCATTTGGATGAAATGGATACAACCAAAAACCTCCCCATGGTTGAACTTCCAACTACGCCAATAGTTAGAAACAAGGCATTGAGAACAAACCATGCTTGCGCCCTTGGAATATTTTATGGACACTATTCTCACCACTGCCAAGAATTGGCCAAGTTCCAAATGGATTTAGCCAATCTTAGACAACATTCCCTTGAATCTGAGATCACCCTGATCGAAGAAGTTCACCCCCCACCTCCTTCTTCAGACACCATGTCCATTTACATGATGTCTAGTTGTACCGACCCTCTTTTCTCCACCACCACCAACGGTCCATCAGACCTGTCTCTTCCGTTGTTTCCGCAACCATAGCTCCATCTGTAGCCGCAACCTCAGTCGCAACCTCAACCTCAATTACTAGGGAAATAGTGGGGTTCATTCCCAATCAACATTTTCCTTTTCCTTTTCCTTTTCCCTTTCCTTTTCCTACCGTCTGAGATCATGAGTAAGTCTGTCTTGGCAACCCACAATCTACAAGATTTCACACTAGGAGATCCTATGTGGTACCTTGAACCACCTACCATACCTCTGAGGCCCTAAGATGTGTTGACTCATGTCTAGCCAATTGAGATGATGTTGTACCTACCTCCAGGTTCATAAAAGACTCCTCCCATCTCCAGGCCTGCCCTTTTTCCTCCAACTGAGACTAGGGGCACAGCCACAAAAACCACAACCAATACTATTTACATGATCTCTATCACCAGTTGATGTTCTATCTCATTGGCTGTGGAAGATCCACCTGATCTATCTTGGCACCACTTACGCGATGATGGAGATATATGTAAGACCGCCTTCGGTTTTACCTTATTCCCTTTAAACCATAGTGTGGAAACGGTTCTTTCCATAAAATACCAGATTCTATCACCCCACCTTGCTAATGACCTTCGTCTCAGAAAGGGGGCATACCTCTTCGCTAACTCAGATGGTCGACTCTTGAAGAAGCCACACAACGGGATCCACCTCAAGAGAGTCTATTCCTGATATAACCACTATGAGTCCCTTATAGCGTAATTTTTTCCCTTTTTGTTTTTCAACATTTTTTCACCACAAGTCAGGGGCAGCACCATTAGCTACTAATACAAAGTCACCCAAAACCTGTTTGAGACACCTCTCACACCTCCGAGCTCAAATTTCTATCTCCTTATGAGACCATCGTCTCATGTTTAGCAAACAAATTTCGGGACCGCTTCCCAAAAGTTACCTCGATTTACGAGCCAGAGCATGGTGATGCAAGTGTCTATAGACCTGTACTTGCATCACTCTTGCCTAATGCTACTCATGTGGGTTTTCGGGCCATCACCCATTAAGGAACATCATTTTTATTTGTTGTAACATATAGTCATTTGCTTCGCCCACCACACCTTATGCGGACCTCCGAACCATTGCCCGGAAAACAAGTTGTTTCTTTTTTGCACGTATTTGGCATATAACTGCCTCCAGACTTGCACTCACATCAAATGTAGTCAATTCCATCCACTGCAACTCACACACAACTCTCTTGACCTCTGTTTGAGAGCCACCTCGATTTGTGTGCCTCTTCCACACTGACTCATGTGCCTCTGCTGCGATCTATCCCACGCATGTATTGGTGTGTTTGAGAGCCTTTTGCTCTATCGATACTGCGTGGATGACCTTTGGACCACTGTCCACTATCCCAACATGGGGCACCGTGTGTGCCATCGCAATCGGTTGACCATACTGGAGTTTTGTTTAAGCTCTTTTCTGACTCCTAAAAACAATGAAAAGATAGCCGAGCGCAGCAGCTTCCTTTCCCACTCACTAAAGTATAGGAAAGGGCATCTACATCGTCTCATTTACCTCCTTTTGCAGACCATGTAGACCATCAATTGAAAAGGGCCTCCTTGGCACACTCAAGCCAGGACCGTTCCGCTCTACATACTTTTATGTTTTCTCGTGCAGAGGGGCCGCACCTTACGAAAAATCTCACTATAGGTTGTCATTAAGCTCTTTTCCAACCTTCTCATCAAGAAAAGATTGCCGAGCAAACTTGGTTTCATTCATGCTCGTAAAAGTATCTAGCACATTGAGGAGTCTATTCGAGGGACCTAAACATGTTATTTCCCTTGTGATTTATGGGTTGCGTTGGAGACAGTGTTCAGAATCTCCAGCAGTGCTTCTATATAGATTTATGATTGATGTAGCATACTTGTACCACAGAGACTCTAACTCTGAACCAGTGAGTCCATACAGCTATGTACCGTTCCAGATCTAGCAGATCGTAAGTCATGAAGATATAGAATTCCATGATAATTCCATGGGTCCAATGTACCAGTTCTTCATATCAGTATTGTATTCAGCCTCACATTGAGGCAACCATTACGTACTGTCAGTTGTATATGATCAGCTCTTGTATTTTAGAGCATAGATCAAATTATTCTTTTGACATTTTCATGAGCATGGGAATGCCCGCCTCATCCATATACATGTCACACATTATTTGTATCTCACCCATTGATGGGAACCATATTAATACAAAAACCAAAAACCACTATGCCCCAGCCTCGGAAGCATCACCTCTCTGTAGCAAATCCTATGATGTCTTTTGGCCATATGATGAGCTCTTTCCCTCCCACATTAGGGGGAAATCTGTCCACCTGAAAAATCCCTCACTCAGCTCTACATGGCCTACACCACCCAAGGACATCCATACACGACCCTCATATCACTCCATTAGACCCCCACACCCTAAAAAAGGATTAAGAATGAAGAAAAGGGCTTAAAAACCCCAAAATGGAGCCTAAATAACTCTCCTAGGGGATAAAGTCTCCAAAAAGGGGCTAAAACCCCTCAAAGGAGCCTAAAACCCTAAAAGGAGCTAAAGTTAGGATAGAAGGGGCTAAAAGCCCAAAAAAGGGGATAAATCCCAGACCAAGGGCTTAAAACCCTAAAACCCCAAAAAAGCTATAAAAGGAGGGTGTGGGGTCACTCTAAAACAACACCTCTCTTGCATACTATTATGTTTCTCGTGGATGCCTTCAGACTCTTTTCCTCTCAAGCCACCCACATCCCCCTCTCTTCCACTCATTTTCCCCATTGAGCCATAGCTCCTCCATTGTTGAGTGAGATAGCGAGGTGCTTCTTCCAGCCAGGGCATGGTGGCCCATTTCACCAAAGGAGAGGTATAACCTAGTTTTTCTTATGTATTTGCTTTAGTAGTTTAGTTGTTCCTAACCAATATTTGTTTGCAGGCTTGCTTCTTATCTTGTTTTGCAGGTTTATTTCTGTTTAATAGTTGTTTGCAGGTTCTCGGAGCGAATCCCTAACCTTGTTTGCAGAGGGGCTCATGGTTGTTTCTTGTCCATTTTCTTTCCTTTCTATTCTAATTTTCTTTTATGCATTTTCCACACGCAGGAACCTACCCTTCCATCGTATAGACGGAAGGGAGCCATTCCTGCCCCTGTAGAAAGGATAAATCCCTACTACACCTCTAATCCCCAAGTTGGTTCTTTTAATGCTTCGGTTAGACCTAAGTCCCTTTCCTAGCAATGATAAATTTGCTAGATTTGTCGAAACTAATGAATGTCCCAGTGAGACATAACTCCTCCTGGCCACCCGTTCCTACCAAGCTGCCCTCGGATATCCCAAAATTCAAAGGAAAATTTGGTGATGATTAAGGAGATCATGTCACCACTTTCCATTTGTGGTGCTCTTCCAACTCACTGAACGACGATATAGTTCGGTTGAGGCTGTTCCAAACAACTCTAACCAGTACTGTAGCAAAATGGTATATTGAACTTCCTTCTACTATGTTTGGCAGTTTTTGGGACTTGGATAATGTATTCCTTAGTCACTTCCAACTTCCTGTATGATATGATTTTAGGATAGAATTGTTGTCTACCTTTCAGAAGGACAAGGCCACTCATATTTTGGATCACATCCAAGAGTGGAGAAGACATAAGAGCCTTATCAAAGCCACTATTCCTCCCGAGTTTTTATTAGAATGGTTCCTTAAATCCCTATTGCCATATATATCTAAGGATGTATCTACTTCAGAAGTGACCAATGAAGAAGAGGCTATCCTTAGGGCACAGCAGCTAGATTTGATATATTCTCAGTATGGGATTTTATATGAAATCATCCTTGATGCACCAAGGCCAACACACAATGTAGAGAAACCTAAGACTAGACCCCATGCCGATGGTGTGGTTGGTTCTATGAAATCTCCCACTGTAGAGTCTTTGGCTAAACAGCTCCATGAGTTGTCTATCAAACATTCTATGGTGGAGGTAGAAAAGGCTGCCCCCTCGACCCAGAATGTAAATGTTTTTGCATAATCCTCCCAGAAGTTCAATCAGCAACCCAATGGGAAAAAGAAGAAAGGAAAAAAAGGTGAGCAAAACCAAAACAAGAAAAAACCCACAAACAATGCTGATGGGGGTAAAAAAGAAAAGAAGAAGGTGAAATTCCCATGTAAGTTGTGCCATGAAGATCACTTGACCCATCAATGTCCCCTTATGGAACAAGCTTAGAAGCTGTTAAAAGGCCAAAAACTGGCTATCCTGAAGGATCCTTTTCCCCAAGGATAGAATTCTACTTCAGCTTCAAATGCAATAGGGGGCATCCCAAATGCTCTTGACCCTAATTATATCAACATGGTTCGATCCCAAACTTTACTCCATACTAGGAAAAAGAACTATGAAATAGAGGCTTCAGACAAGGGTAAGTCGATAGGTGAAACATCCAACCCTCTCACGATTGAGAAACCTACCGAACCTATGCCCAAGATACCGAAAGGTGTCTTCAAGAAAACCTTGCACAATCCCAGTGCTAGGGCTGCAGCAAACTACTCCGTAGTTGAATATTTAGCCCATACTCGTGCAATGTCGGCTTTAGAGGTGTTACAGAGTTGTCCCACCCAGCGAGATGCACTCTTAGCAGCCTTAGGCAGTATGGACTCATCGAGCCTCATGACGAAGTTTAATTTGTTTGATGTCAAAATTTTCCTGCCATATCATGTAGCCTTATCAATAGATGTCATCCATGGCAGAAAAACCATTGGAAGGGTAGTTGTCAATGAGGGTGCTTCTACATGTGTCATGTCCCTGTCTTGCTAGAAATCTCTTGGATCTCCAGAGCCAGTTCCATCGAACACCCTACTTACTGCTATCGATGGAAGGTCATTTCATCCACATGGTATCCTACCAGATTTTGAAATTTAGTTGGCAGGGAAAGCAATGACTGTTGAGGTAGAGGTGATTGATGCACCTTTGGATTATAACTTTCTCTTGGGGAGAAGTTGTACTTATGCCATGTTAGCTATTGCATCGGCTGTATTTCGGGTAATAGTGTTTCCACACGAAGGGAAGCTGTTTACTGTAGACCAAATCAGTTTTACTCAAAAAGGCCGCATGGAAACTAACGAGTCAACTATACCATTGGTTGATCAGGTTAAACTTGCTTTAGAGAGCTTAGAAGATAGAGTGTATGCATCATTGATGGGCACATTCAATATTCCAGCTCTGATTAATTATCTAGGTTCTACTAGTGTAGGGAAGTCTATAGCAATAGTTGTTAATAGAAAATATCCTTGGGTTCTTCCTTCCCACCATGAACCTGAAGTGCCCTTATTGGTAGTGAAAGTATATTATCAATCTATCATTCATACCACTATTGATCCCATTTCGGTCCCTCTCACAGTCTCATAGGAAAGAGAAGAAGCCTATCTGCCTGCTTGGGCAGTGAATTATTTGCATTCTAGAGACTTCTTAGATATGGTTTTGCCTTCGGATGAAGCCATTCTGGAAGCCATGTGCAGACGAGATAAGATATGGAAAGATCTTCGCCATCAATCCTATTTTCTTCCAGAGTTAAGTAGGATCGAGAACTAGGAGTTTCACATGAGACTGGAAGGTGAAGTTGATACACCTATTAATCCCTTACCAAGGGAAGGAATATTTGCTGAAGGGAATATGGAAAACATTTCCACTACGATTCCTATCAACATCTTTGCAAACCCAAACATTGTGAAAATTTACACATCGGCGCGAACTGCTCTTCGGAGGAGATTGCGATCTATACAGCCTTGTTTAAGGAATTCCACGATGTATTTTCCTGGTCATATGAGGAGATTCTAGGCATAGATCCATCTATAGTCGAGCATGAAATCCAAACTTACCCTCATGCTAGACCCATACGACAAACGTTGAGACCTTTCAATCCACGTAAAGCGACAACGGTTAAGGCTGAAGTTGAGAAACTGCTGAAAGCCACTTTCATTTACCCGATAGCTTTGACAGAATGGGTATCCAACCCTATTCCTATTGAAAAAAAGCAAGGGACTATACGCATTTGTACTAACTTTCAGGATCTAAACAAAGCCTATCCCAGGGACAACTACCCCATGCCATTCATAGATCAAATTATTGATTCCTGTGTGGGAAGTGAAGTATTTTCGTTTATGGATGGTTTCTATGGGTATAATCACTAGTAGAAAATGAGAAATTAATGACTAAAATCAGGCTATAAATGACTATTTTTGAGTTGGTTACTAATAGTAGCAAATTTCCACTATCTTATAGCTAGTCGTATTTCACTAGTCATTAATAGCTTGACTTAGTAGTCATTGATTTAGTAATTGATAGACAATGATTTAGTCATTGATAGACAATGCTTTAGTCATTGATAGTCAATGATTTAGTCATTGTTTTAGTCACTGATAGTTAATGATTTAGTCATTGATTCAGTCATTGATTTAGCCATGGATTTAGTCATTGATTTAGTCACTGAGTTAGTCATTGATTTAGTCGTTGATTTAGTCACTGATTTAGTCACTAATTTTAGTCACTAATTGCAACCATTAATGACCAAATATATGACTAAATAAACTACTAGATATTAAAATATTAATGAATAAGCTAAATAGGACTAAGATACGGGAAATTAGCTACTAATAGTCGTATATATGCGGATTTAGTCATTTTTGTAGTCACAAATTTATGATAGGGCACGGAGGAATCGAACCACCAACCTCCTGCCTATAATTAGGCAGGCACTCTATCAAACAAATTTATGATAGATATCAATCTACAAACTAAATAATTATTACTATTACAACTTACCAGTCACTAGTATTTATGATAAACTAATTCCTAAGAGCTATGCACAATTTTCCCTGTAACTAAAGCTAATAAAAATACTACAAATACTCTTACCAAAGTGATTTAGTGATGAGTACCTCTTCCCATTCTTCATCACTATCATTCTCATAGTCCAAAGAAGAGTCCTTCCTGAAAGGATTTCAAAACCCAATGCCATCACTGCATCAAAAACAAAGAGTCAGAAACAAAACTTTCCCTCTTGTCTACTGCAATATTAAGAATCCATGAGCTTCAAGGTGTTTCAGATGTTCCTCATCATGGGCTATCAAAATTAAAACACAACCTGTTGCTTTGATAATTAATAAACTTAAAATTATGCAAAGTATATTCACCTTTTCTTTGAGAAGGTTCCATAATGTGATCAAACTGCAAAAGGTTTCTTCTCTTATTGTGAAGCCTATTTTAGCTTTAAATCAAGTGATAAACATTCTAAGAGCCAGGAAGATTTATAAACTTATTGCTAATGGAGACTCAATGATTATCATTTACAAAATTCGAGACTTGACTCCCTATGCATTGTAATGTCTTGCAAAAATGATCTCTAGACCTAGAATTCAAAGAATTGCAAGTATTTTGACTTGGGGAATTACAAATATTGCAAGTATTTAGCATTGAATCATTTACTATTTCAAAGGTACCATTTTGTATGGAGGAGTTATGCTTTGTGAATCATTATTCCTTGGCTATAAGGGC
>LPNX011143885.1:146863-241763 GCA_001517045.1 Pseudotsuga menziesii
CACCTTTCACTCTGACTCCTCACATGGGATGTGTTTCTTCTTCAATGGAATATAAGAGCCTCACTAATACCTGGGTCTCGTATTTTGGTGTGGAGTTATATTTACAAGTATAAAGTTCAAGGTTCATGAAGAATTGTTCAAAACCTACCATTAGTACAACATTATAACATAGGGTATGTTTCTGCGGGAGGATAGAGGTAGGGCAGAGCAGACAGTAAGAGTAAGAGAGGGTCTAACCTAGCTAATTTAAAGAAAAAAAATCTAAATCTTGGCTGAATTAGAGATTGAATAGTCTCTTAGTAAGGGGTAATGTGTTGGTGAGTGAGTGTAGCGCTAAGGCCTTATATTTATTTTCTCTTAGGCACCAATTTTGGAAAGCGATGCTAAGAAGTCCCCAATATGTTCAAGGGATATCTGACAATCCTACATGACATTGGTAATGTCTCGATGCAACTTAGGGACATCCCCTGTGTAGTGTTAGATCTTAAATGATAGGTTCATCTGAAAATGGTTATCTCTTGTGTTTAGATCCATAAAAATAATTCTATATCATAGATAACAAACTTGGAAAAATACAAAGGCTTAAAATGGCTGGATAAAAGGAAACAAAAGCTGTAAATGCCATATTAGCAAGAGGTAAAACACAATTATTAAAATAAAATTACTAATATCCAACAACAAAAGAAGACAAAACTCACCCTTGGCCTCTGAAGGAACCAAAAATGTGCTTCCCTCTGAAGTACTCTGAAATCCTTGCACCTTTGGGCCAGAAGCATTATTAGATAGTCCATTAATATTCAATAGTTCATGTCCATTTGTGCTTTCCAAAACATCTTGTCCATTTTCCCACTCCCTCTGCAATTGCCTAGACGATGCCAAATTGGGAGTGGAATAATGGCTTGATCTTTCTATAGAACCTTTTGACCTTGCAAATAAAAATATTGATTGCTTGATATTCTAAGACTTCCATGAACTTGATGTTTCCCTTGAAAACCCATTGCATTTATCAGTCTCAACAAGGAGAAAATTTGCTAAATTGTGAGGACTATTTAATACACTATCATCTGAATCAAAATTCAAAGACAATATGTTTGAAACTATACTGTTTTCTCCAACATCTAAGCCATTCATATAAACTTCTAGAAGGATATTACACACCAGATTCTCCAAGCATTCTAGCTTTCCAGAACTGGCATTAGACTCTCTAGCAATTTCTACTTTCTTGGGAATTTGGAAACTAGTACTTGTACTTCTATCGGTTGCATCTAACATAGACTCATTTTCAAAATTTTGGATGGAGATTGTACTAGTATTTCCAGCTTCCAAAACCGATCTTTCCTCTAACATAGGCTCATTTTCACAATTTTGGATAGAACCTGCACTAGTCTTTTCATCAGTTGAAACTAATCTTTCCTCTGCTTTATGATCAGTAACTCCAAAGCTGTCACCATCACCATTAAGGGTGCAAGTATTTACATACTTTTAATGAAGAGAACAATCTTTAGAACTATAATCATCAACTGAAAATTGGACTTTTTCCATAAAGGGAGGAACCTCTACTTTTGAAGAAATAGATTTAGATCAACCTTCACCATATGATCCTGCAAAGTGTTCTTCATAATTGTTTTGATACCTATCATCAAATGGAGACCTTTGCAGACAATTCTCAACATGGTTTCCTGAAAGCATTATACTGCTTTTATTTAGAGAAACAACATTCACTTCACTATTGCTTTGAACAACAGAGTTGCTTTGATGGACAGAGATTGGAAAGCTATCTTTAGAAAGTCCAAATTGTGAGGACTATTTAATACACTATCATCTAAATCAAAATTCAAAGACAATATGTTTGAAACTATATTGTTTTCTCCAACATCTGAGCCATTCATATAAACTTCTGGAAGGATATTACACACAAAATTCTCCAAGCATTCTAGCTTTCCAGAACTGGCATTAGAATCTCTAGCAATTTCTACTTTCTCGGGAATTTGAAAACCAATACTTGTACTTATATAGGTTGCATCTAACATAGACTCATTTTCAAAATTTTGGATAGAGCTTGTACTAGTATTTCTAGCTTCTAAAACTGATCTTTCCTCTAACATAGGCTCATTTTCACAATTTTGGATAGAACCTGCACTAGTCTTTTTAGCAGTTGAAACTAATCTTTCCTCTGCTTTATGATCAGTAACTCCAAAGCTATCACCATCACCATTAAGGGTGCAAGTATTTACATAATTTTGATGAAGAGAACAATATTTAGAACTATAATCATCAACTAAAAATTGGACTTTTTCCATTAAGGGAGACACCTTTGCTTCTGAAGAAATAGATTTAGAGCAACCTTCACCATATGGTTCTGCAAAGTGTTCTTCATAATTGTTTTGATACCTATCATCAAATGGAGACCTTTGTAGACAATTTTCAATATGGTTTCCTGAAAGCATTCTACTGCTTTTATTTATAGCAACAACATTCACTTCACTATTTCTTTGAACAACAGAGTTGCTTTGAGGGACAGAGATTGTAAAGCTATCTTTAGAAATTCCAACACAGACAATAACAAATGACACTAAAGCTGCATCTGTTCTTTCACTTCTTGCTGTTTCAATGTACCCACTTCCCAGCTCAGATGAAACCTTGTGTGTGTCAGAGGATGAATTCTTCAATAGACTTTTAAAACCTTCATGACTCGTACATTTCATAGTAGGATCAACTAAACTGGCATTCTTTCCATGGAAATCTTCCCCAACAATATTTACACGTGAATTTAATTTTATACATGTTCCACTCATTGCATTAGGTTTGGCATCAATATATTTTTTAGATATAAACATTGATGACTACCCACCCTTATTGACCAACAGCTTTCCACGATCAGAACTCAACCTTGATTCCATAGCTTCCACCACCAAGGCAGGGAGATTTAATGTTGGAGAGACTAAAAGTGAATGAGATGAACTTGTTTTAGGATTAAAGGAGCCCTGAACAGTTGGGATCCTCATACTAAATGATTTTTCCTGTGCAGCATGGGATCCCCTGCAACAACCATTAATGTCTCAATATTCAGTAAGATATGTAATCTTCTACCACAAACTCCTAAATCATATGGAATCTTATGTTCACTAAAATTAATGTGTAATGTTACTCTGCACCAATCCAGGGGGGTGCTGGAAAACTAAACAAATATTCCATGACAAGAAACATATTTCATACCAATATGCACTAGCTAGGAATACAACTGATCTTCCAGCAGCTCCACTGGCAAGGGAAGTCTCAGCATTACCTCCTGTGTTCTAGTTTCACATGGAAATATGAACAGGTATATATTATTAGGAGATGAAAATGAAGCCATGTATAAAGAATCTAGAAGACAATCACTTAAGTAAAACATAAGCTGTCTAAAGAAAATACACATTAGCTTCTATATTAATGATTATTTCGAACTGAATTAGAAGCTATTAAATAATCTAATATGGAAGCATAGAAAAAGATGTCTACACAGATATCAATAACAAATGCTAAAGATAATTGCACGGAAGTGCAATATACTAAAATCCTAAAGTCACTTACACGAGCCAATGATTTTCTCAATTTACTTGAAGAAGTTGATCCAAGCAAGGAAACCTCTACCACTGGTGGAGGTAAACATAGTCCCCAGTGTTGCTATGAAGGATTTGTGACATCATAGAACTTCTGAGTTTTGCTGCTAGAAAAATAGGACATAGAAAATAAAAAAAAACATAAAATCTAATTGTGACATATTTTTTAAAACAATTTAGCCCAACAAAGAAAACTTTATAAATTAATTAAATGCTAGAACATAATTATAGGGGATTAAAGAATCAAACTCGTTCATATCACCCATTTACTTTTGGTAGACGACACATTGATTTTCAGTCAATAGTTCTATTAGGGAGATGGAAAATATTAAGGGGCTTCTGGACCTCTATTGCAAGAATACATGAATGGTAATAAATATGAATACGTATTCATAAATGTAAAGTGGATTGGAAGAGTAATTTAAAGACCGGACCCAAATCATATTTCCCATTAATTATTTCAAGAAGTCAAATACCTAGGTTTCATCTTGAAACCATATGATTGATAGTTAAATTTTGGCCGTAATTGTGCTATGGTTTGTACATTAACCTTCATTAATATATTCTAGGGAGCATACAAGAGTATTGGATGTCTATAGCACAGCGACCAAGAGGAATCTTAACCAAATCAGAAAGAAGTGTTTTAGCATCCTTCACATAGGAGGGAGGGCCAAGAAATTCCACTAGTTATAAATGGAACAGAGTAGCCAATTCCAAGTAAGCCGGGAATGGGGTTTAAAACACATAAAACACTTTAGCTCAAAATTTGCAACTAAAATCCTTTAGAGATTGCTTTATAATGATGGACACTGAGGTAAAGTTATGAAATCCAAACACTTAAGAGATGCATGCATGGAATATTGTCTTAAAAAAAAACACTCACAGGATGCTTCCATTACAAGGAAAGCCTTTGGTAAAGTTTTCCCCTTGGTGGGTAAATACATGAGGGAACTGAGGAAAATTCAGAATTGGAAAGAACCCATGGATCAGGATTGAAGGAAATTTCAAATTTCAAAGGCTCTGCTAGATAGTTTACATGCTCAGTGGTCTATACTATCATAGAGAGGCAGACTCGCAATTGACAAGAAATGCCTAGTATTGAGGATGGATGATAGCAGACAGTCTTAAGTTTACAAGGTGAGCCAGAGGAATGAGACGATTACATTGAATTTCCCAATCATCAAGGATCCAAGAATTTAAAGTGTTCAAGGATCAATGGAACAAGGAAATGCGCTTCGTGGGTCAAAATAGGTTATGCTACCAAAGTGGAGGAACTCATGCAAGAGAGAGAATCCTGGAGGATAGTTGTTTGGAAGCTATTCATCCCTTTAGAAACAAAAACACTAATGTAGTTAGTATTGGCTAATAAAGTACTATCAGTGGAAAAATGAGGGATTGGTGTAGACAAGGGTGATGTATCATATGCAAATGCAATGCTGAGTATGTGGATCACTTGTTCGTCTTGTGCACCTTATCCATATCTGTATGACTTGACGTGTCATAGGTTACAGGGGATAGATCAAGATGATATATATATATATATATATATGCATAGCCTGGTAGATTGTCTAAGCCTGGATTGGTGATGAAACTGTAGCAACTTTTGAGGCTCCCATGTTTTGCTTATATATGATATATGGATGTCAAGAAATTTGATGTTCTTCCTAGAACAGGTCTTCACAGTTTCCCAGGTAGCACACAGGATTTGAGAGGTAATGGACTGAAAAAGGATTCTAAAAGAAAAACCTTCCAGCTGTTCACTAATGCATTATATTGATAAAGAAAAGCCTAGGTCTTTTCAAGAGAGCATGAAAAGGAGCATCAGGTATTTGTGGAGCTGGTGCTTTGTTTTTTTCGACTCTTCTTTTCATTTGTTGCTACACTATGAGGCTAGTAAAGGGGCAAGCAGGGCAGAAGTCTACATTCAGACTGTGGAAAACACCTGAGAATGGAGGAATTAAACAATTTCAAGGTTATGGAGATTCAAAGTTTATCATATATTGGGCTAATCATCTATCCAGCATTGAGAATCTGGGCTTGCATGAACCAAGTTCAAGAGGTCAAATTTTTTTTTGAAACCATAATAATAATCCTTTTTTGACACATTTACCAAGATTTCAACTCAATGGCAGACAATCTTTCTAAATATACTTTGTTGTTACAGAAGGGTACCTAAACCAAACAAGAATTTAGAAAAGTCACTCTCCTATCTGATTCAGAAAAGACTTGTACTAACAACTCTTCTTTTCATTTATTGCTAAACTATGAGGCTAGTAAAGGGGAAAGCAGGGCAGAAGTCTACATTCAGACTGTGGAAAACAGCTGAGAATGGAGGTATTAAACAATTTCAAGGTATATTGCAAGCCGCCCCTTTCTAGAAAATGCATAGAACTTTTCCCACCAAACTTATTTACTTGTAACTTTGTATAAGACCTTAGTTTCTGATGATATCATGATTGTTATAGTCTAAAACATAGCAGCAGTGATATACAATTTTCAATTTAAAAAACTTTCAGTATCTGCCTGTTCACTACAAAAAAAACATCATCAATTTAATAGGAAATAAGATGTGATAAAATTGCATGTCCAAAGTGCCCTCCTCAGAGAGTTTGTCTGCAGCTATTTACCTGTATTATATCATGTATATGGATTTTTTTTGTTTTCATATTTTTGTTTGTTCTGGCCTTTTGTTGATATATATATATATATATATATATATATATATATATATTCTTCCAAAGAAAAATAACTGTATTTTTCTTTAAAGTAGAAAGAAAATTACATTCTTTAGGTGCATATTGCACTGTAACATAATGTCTAGGTTACGAAATATGCCCAGGACAAAAGTAAAATAACAAAATTACATGTAAGGTGATCATCTAATTATCCTCAACACTTATTCACAAGTCTTAGAGCATCCAACAAAAATTAAGTACACAGTGGTACTAAAATGTCTGGTTTGTTCCTTAAACATAGCAGTGGTGAATATAGAGTCTTCCATGATAAAAAAAAAACCTTCAGTATCTGGTTGTTCACTATAGAAAACCATCATCATTGATTTAGAAAGAAATAATATGTGATATGTTATTAGATGTCCAAAGTGCTGATTGTAGAGGTACCCTCCACAACTTCTTGAATGTGAAGTATTCCAAGCTCCCGATCCAGCCCCTCACCAGAGATTTTGTCTGCAGTTGTGGTCAATTTCCCTACATATGTGTAGGTAAGATATGTTTGTGAACTATAGAGATATAGCTTTGACATGATTTGAAAGTGTTAGGTGAGAGATGTCATTGATGTTTTGATCATTTGTCATCCACTTGATGACTAAAGAATCCCTGAATACCTGTAGATCTGTAATTTTTAGATGATGGGCTAGTATAAACATAGCTCAGGGTGCAAGAAGCTCAGCTCATTTTTTAGTACCTTGACCTGCATTAGCAATTAAATGAAAATACTATTGTTTTTGCAAGAAGAGGATGCCTCCAATATGACATATTATCATCCCTCTGGCATGCTCCACAACTTCTTGAATGTGAATTATTCTAGGCTCCCTATCCAACCCCTCACCAGAGAGTTTGTCTGCAGTTGTGGTCAATTTCCCTACATATGTGTAGGTAAGATTTTTGTGAACTCCAGAGATATAGCTTTGACATGTTCTACAAGTGTCAGGTGAGAGATGTCATTGATGTTTTGATCATTGGTCATCCACTTGATGACTAAAGAATCCCTGAATACCTGAAGATCTGTAATTTTCAGATGATGGGATAGTCTAAATAGAGCTTGGGGTGTAAGAAGCTCAGCTCAGTTTTTAGTACCCTAACCTGCATTAGAAATTAAATGAAAATAGTGTTGTTTCTGTAGGAAGAGGATGCCTCCAATACGACATATTATCATCCCTTTGCCATGCTCCATCGAAAAAGGCCCAAGTAAATGTCTTGTCCATAGTCAACTTCCCAATTATCTGTGGCTTAGATGGATTTTCTTGTGAATAATAGAACTGGGAAGTAACAATAATATGAGATGATACCTGAAAAGGGGGAGGAAGTCTTCCTTCAAATTGACTAAAGTTGTGCATTGGCCAAATGCCCCAAATTGAGATATAGTGAACAACTTGAAATGCCTTAGATTGGGGCATTTTTGTGTCAATCCAGTTGTAGACATTCTTATAACATTGAATAGAATAGGAACAAGAAGTAAATAGATGAGTAAAATCTTTGCTCTCCATTTTGCACAAATAGTATAGACTTGCATGATATTTTTGTTTCACTTGCAAATAATCCCATGTTGGAACCTTTTGCAGAATATTGAGCCACATGAATACCTTAGGTTTTTTAGGGGCTCAAATATTCCATATCAGTGAATACCATTAGACCGCAGCTTGATACTCTATGTCCATCATCACCTATTACCTTATAACCCAGGTTAAGAGAGTATTGACTGTCATTGGGCTTATTCTATAATTGTTTATCAGATTCTTCATGGAATCTAATACCCTACTTTATCTCAGTGATAAACTAGATCAGATGTCAACATACATTTCCTCCAGACCTAAATTGTTCAGCACTTAACCACCCTTGATTCCATATTTTGAATTGACCTTCATCTGCCAGCAGAAAATTTATGAATATTTGGAGAGATTGGATAGATTTCCTACCCAAATGAAGCTCGCAGGTTATGTGCCAGACACAAGATTTTGTTTAACAATGTTGAGGATGAATAGAAGGAATAAATTATTTGTGACCATAGTGAAAATATGGCTATTGCATTTGGGCTTCTCAACACGCTTCCTATGAAACCTATTCGATTTATCGAAAACCTTTGAGCAAGTGCTGACTGCCACTCTGCCACCATGTTCATCTCCAAAGATCATTGAACGAGCAATCATTGTGAGATGTCAACTGTTTCCATCATTTAAAGGATGGGAAATGTTCCTGTGGGGATTATTGGTGATGTAAATTTACCTGATATGATTTTTGTTCGTACTAAAGATGTATCTTGTGTATGTTTTTGTCCCAGGATGGTAGAATCATTGCAAAGTGATTACTGTGTATTTATACACAACTTAATTTTCTGATACCAGACCATTTCACTTAATAAAGATATCTACCTTGGTTGTTATCATTTACAAGGAACACCACTTATTCACATTAATAGCTATAATAACAGTAAAATCCTTAAAGGGATGGAAGAATACACCTTTATGGACCTATATCCTACAGTAACCTGCTAATTCTAGTAGGGTGGTAGCCAGCTTGATTTTATCTCTCTAGTGATTGATCAATTGTTAATTGGAACTTTTTCCCTTCTTTATTCTCATGTCCTCTTTAATGCAATGTCTTGGAACCTATGATTACATGTTTTCAATGCAATTTCTTGACCTGCAATACTCTTCTTCCTTTGTATTCTAATCATTTTCTCCATGCAACCCTGTCTCCCTTGGAAGATACCATCCAGGTGCTCTTGCGCTGTAGATGGGATTGGATATTTGGACTACTGAGTTTGGATGTCAGACAATTGATTGATCATTGGAGGCTTAAACTAGGTACATATGTCAATGATTCAAATGTAGTTCTCTTTGTACCTCATGGGTATGTTTTTCCATAATAAGCAGTCAAATAGACTTGGAGCTCCTCTTTGTGAAATCCATTGTTTGGAATTGTAGGAATTTTTTAAGTGATTCATTGTAGCTTCATAGGATTATTGAATGAAACTAATAATATGATTAAGCCAAGGTGAATTCAACCTTTCGATGCTTCTTGGTGAACCCAAGTGAACCCAACATTCTTTCCACTGTTTCTTCTACAAGATTAGATCTCTCAATATTATAACAGGGTTGGAAATGGTGGTTCTTCAACAGATCAAATAATTTAGTTCCTTTTCCCATGTCCTACTTAGGAGATTCAACATCCTTACTATATTGGAAAATTTTCTTCATCTCTATAGAAATTTTTGAAACGATGAGTTCCTTCTGATGTGGATAGATTTATTGCTGCCTTTTTTTGAAAGCATGGGGTTGAATCAACCGAAATCTCTTTTAATCCATAAAAAAAAAACAACACTTGACAAACACTTGAGAGATAGTGAGGGTACCTGGCAAAAGACAAATGAATTGAAGATCAATGTGTTTAGAACCAAGTCTGCATCAGGTCCATCCAGTTCAAATAGTTTTTTTCCTTTGGATTGCAGTATCCATATTACAATGAGATGGTACAGAGCTTGGCCAAAAATATTCCTCCACATAACATTGCTTATGATGCTTACACCTCTTCCAACAGGATTTCTTTTCATCAATTCATCATGTGGAGGCTATGTTGCCAATGCCAATGCTCCAAGAGTATCCATGATCACATTCACCCATAATAGTTGCACTGTTGTTATGGGAGTGCTACCTGAGGGTTAAATACCAAACAAATGTTATTAATCAGGTTGTTTAATAAATAAGAGAACATTATCGCCGCAACATTCATATCCCATCAGGTTGTTTAATAAATGAGCTAGAAAGCATGCATGGAAACATATTGAAAATATATAATTGCATTGGCAAACTAGAACAATAATATGCAAATTACCTCTGAAACATGCCGAGGAAAAATTGACAATTAGGGAAACTACATTAACTATTTGTTGAAATTGTACAAATTTTTGAATGTTTATAAATACTGAACAACCCCGGTTGGCAACAATTACGATTCTGGAAAAGTTGTCATCAAATATAATCACATCTGCACTTTCCTTTGCAACCCGGACTTCAAAAATTACAATAAATCAAGAGAATCTAGATTATCTAGTCACTTCCTGCTATAAAGAATATAACAATAAACTGAAATCAAACAATTTAAAAAGACTTTTGAAATAGACTCTGGATATTTTTTTAAAACAGTGATCTAAAATTCCTTGTTTCAACAACCTTTTTATGGTAATTTTGCAACTTTCTTTACAGTAAGGAGGAAAATTTAAGTTTATCAAGAAAAATAAACTTTGAAATGAATGTATTTCATTAGACAAAAATGATCACACTGCCATTTCAAAGTAGTCCATATCTCAAATATCCAAGGCCATGGTATAGGAAAGTCAAATATGATGGGAGCAGGCATCTATAAAGAAATTCATAAACATCACAATCTCACATGCCATATAGACAATAGTTAATAGATTCGCAGTTAACATCCATTCTCATCCTTTAGAAAACAACATCCATTAGGTGTTAAGGAGTGTCAATCAATGGTCGGTAACAATTCATCTTAAAGAGACTAGTATTCATGCATTTTATTGTTCACTTAATGAAAAGGAAGAGCATTTCATATTATAGAGAATTAGTTTTCTTTGTATACGGTCCTGAAGGAGATTATACTATTCAGAACTATGTTTTGCAATAATTATATTATCGTAATGATTGTATCATTCAATCCCATAATGAAAAAAAGTGCTTTAGGGTTATTGTGGTTATACCACTTTCACCTTGTTTCTAGGGAGGCGTAGATGATGCATGTGATGCATATGTTAGGGCCATAATACATTGTCAGTATCAGGAAATATGTAGATAAAAGCATTTGTTATTAGAAAATATTCAACATATATTGGGTGCCAAACTGTGCAACTATGTTTCCTTTTATGGACTTGGTTGTTATGGTAGACTTTGTTTGCATATTTTTCACCAGCCAGAGTGTTTAACATAAAATTCTTGTCAAACATGGTCATTTGTTATTGAAAAATGTTTACCACCAAAAAATAACAAGTCACTTAGACTCAATGAAGTACGTGTTTATGGAAGGCATGATATAGAAAGTCACTTAGATTCAGTAAAGTACTTGTTTATGGAAGGGATGATCTCAGGGGAATTGTTGCAAACATATTTCCTGAGTGAATGTTCTGCATATTTCTCTCCCTCCTCAAAGTTTTCAAGTATTCATGTTGCTTGGATTTCTTTGAGTATTCTATTAATAAATAAAATCAAAACACAATTAAATGTAAATGAATATACACGAAAAAACAACATAAAATCCAAAATCTGGAGAGTATACATACCTCACTTCTAGATTTGTGAACAAATTTCAACTCAATTGGAAGAAACACATGGTAATAGCCACACCAGTGGCTACAAATATGGGATAGGCCTGGAATCACAAATGTCCATCAACATCATTAATTTTCTTCATTTGAAAAGTGATTGTAATTCACTGATTGTTTTGTTACATATGTTTGCTTTAGTTAAAAAAATATATTTCAACCAAACAATTTCAGGAAACACACATCTTGAAGACTTGTTATATATTGAACTGGTCATTCCTGATAATCAAAATTACATTAACATGTAGAAACAAGCATTTACAGGATTACCATTTTAAGGAGAATTCAATGGCCTTTAGTGGTAGCACTTTGAGATTTAAGCTATACCAAGCTCTGTACAAACTACAAACCACTTCAATAATAACCTCAGTGAGAAAAATAGAGATCATAAAAGGAAATCTACAACAAGCTATATAATAAAAGTTACACGTGTCTAGATTCCAGGTTGGGATGTTAAACAGGGGTAATTCATGGAGGCTCATGGATAAAGAGTAAGTATGACATATTTAATAGCCAGACAAGGTTCAGTTATGGATAATATCCCAAATAACCAGTTAAGTTCAACTTACCTAGCAGGCTCACCCTACATCATCCACCATCAAGCAGTTAAACTTCAAACAAGCCCACATGAGCACTTGTGCAATCTTAGGTTATTAACATCATCTATTCATTCACAGGTTCAGAACCCTTAACAAACCATTTAACTGTCTCATCCATTCTCATCCATTAGATTGGCCAATATAAACAAAGCTTCCAATTTCACTTCCAATTGCATATTGGTGTGAAAAATTGCTCTGTGTGGGCCATTCATCTAACTAGCAAGTTTTCTTAACACCTTGTGTATGTCCATTATGCCACAAATCATACAATTACTAAGGTGGCTATGCTCCTCTAGAGTATTTACCTCTAAAATGTGGAGAAGGAACCAAATATCCAACAAATCAAACCATTTCCCAAAAAAAACTCTACGCTATTGTTGATGCCATTGTGAATGAAAACCCCAGGAGAATAAGGCCAACAAACCTTACAGCAAACAACAATCCTGATTTTCCACAATAGGGGAAAGGGTCACATCTTGATAGAAATCCTTTCTTACCTACTATCAAGTCAACCCTACAACTAGGTGAACCAATCCTATAGACAACAAACAAAATTCTCACCATAACAGAAAACCATAAACCATGATGGAGACCCGGATAAATCCCACCTGCACCATAAATAACCATCGCATCATCATTAACACTCCCACCATGGATGATCAAGGAATTAAATATAAAAAGGGGTCACCCCCATTTTTAATTAGGACACACTTATCCCAATATTCCACAATGTTTTCCATTCCATCCACTTGTGAGTTACAAAATGAGCAAATGTGGAAGATTTCTATTGTTTCAAAGGGAGGAATTAAGCCCTTTAAGCCTCATAACCATTTTGGATAGGGTTTATTTTCATCCTATATTTGTTTTTATTACTTGATCGATGAACAATGATTAATTCCCAAGGACCATGACATTCTTGATATTCAAACCTTGGAGGATGATCAATCCATGGTATAGAGTGTGTGCCTTTGCTTGGTTATTTGTCACCACTTCTAAATTCTAACCCCATTCAAATGTTGTTTCATGTTTTCCTTCTGGGTCTAAGATCACTACCCTCATAGCAACCCCTCCCCTCCACACCTACCACCCATCATTTATAATCATTTGAATATACCTTAATATGATCTATTGATTTATTTCGATATAGAAAAACCCACCATATCTTTTGTGTTCTTGGGTTGTTCAAGTAATCATTGTGTGAAGACTCTATTTTCCAAATGGCTGTGGGATTGAGTTTCCCAAACCATAACCATTTACACTCAAGCTTGTTGTAGAGATTAAATTATGTTCACCCACTAAAAAGGGTGTGAAGAGCTATCGATGCCTAAATTTTGTTCCAGAATAAGGAGGATCTCAATATGAGTTTGACTACAACACATTTCAGGTTAGTGATTTTCATTTTACACATCTGAGGTTGTGGATACTTATGTATGTTTTCTAAAGTTTCCTTGAGCATAGTTTCCATCTTTGAGCTGCTGCTACATAATTTTTCACCCTGGATTTTCTGCAAATTTGTTTTAGGGAATAATTTTTTTGGTGTTTTCCACTATTTCTTTGAACTACAATAGGGAATTTTTTTAGGGTTGTTTCTACATGCCTACTCCAGAATGACATATCCAATGAAAATTAATAAATCTTTTTTTTTGCCCCACCATTTCCTTCTTGCTTTCATGTGTGCTTAGATACTTGGATAAAATATGATTGATTACTTTCTTGTGCAGGTCGTTAGGTTAATTGGCAGATTGGAGTATAACATTGGAGAAAATGCATAAGAATACAAACTGTCAAGTCAGGGATTCCCACAATATTTGTACTCCATTACTGATTACTCTTTAAATAAACTATCCCATTAATTTATTTATCATGTGTCTCATGTCTGATTGTGTTGGTGTCTAAACCCCCTCTCCCAAAATATGACACTATTGCACTTACATATTTGTGTGTTCACTGAAAGAAGGCACAAACTTATTTATGTGATTGGGTGTTAATGGCATATTGAACGATGAAAACATTGAGGAATTGAATAACTCTAATTTCAAGGGTGGCTTGCACAAAATAATTGGAAACCCTAGAGGTACTTGTTGATAGTCTATGCTCTTTTGGGAAATTTATCAAAATAAATAATGTGTTGTAATTGTGCAAAGTAAGGCCTTGAAGGAATTGATAGATGAGATGGAAAAATTGTGCAATGCCAGGACTAGCCACGACACAAATGTCCAAACTCAATCATGATCATTCACAATTTCCTTCAATAGCCACTTTTTATATCTGCCTACACACTCAAACCCATGCTTCCATCCTATAACACAATATTATGACTTTTACTTTTTCAAGTGTTTTGTGCAGAATTTTCTCAAAGGTATGGCTTTAGCAAGCAATGAGATCTAGCGGTTAACATCAACATTTTAAGTTTTTCATATTTACAAGAAACATAAGTTAAACATGTTTATGGAGAATAGCCGTTGATTGAAATGGTAACAACCAACATAGATTCCTCTCATATAGAATACCCGGTGGCCATTTAAAGAAAAAAAAGGGCATGGAGTTATCTTAGCACCTAAGAGCATTGGGTTTTTGAGTCCACAGAGCACCAGTTAATGTATTATAATTATGCAATTTCCTCTTCTGCTTAGGAATTGAGGACCGAACCGCTAACCTATATGATTATTGTAGGTTCGAGCAGGCACTGACAGTTAGGGAATTAGATGTAGACTAATGACATATAAAGAAGATATAGGGAATCAATATTATATCACCATTGGGTAGAAGAGGGCCACCAGAGCCAAATTCCACCTGCATGCGTGACATCTGAGCATTATTCGATGACGCATGCACTCGATTGAGTCTCCATGCACCTGCATGCAAGTCAACTGCAAATTAGAAGTTAAAGTGACCTAATTAGGTCAAAAGTTAGGTTTTTCACAGTTGAAAGTTATAAAAGAAAGATAAATTGAATGGAGAAGAACACTTATGATTATTATTGAATTGGAGCTTTTGAGTAGCAGCACAGGGTGCGGTCATGAAAGTTGCGGTTGAAGACGGTGTCTTCAGCTAATGAGGTTTCGATAGTAAAATATCTTCCCTAGTCTCCTTCAGGATAGACCATCCTAGTCCACCATCATCTCTTCATCTTATTAATCCATAGATAGTTATCCAGCACCCATCAGAAGGTTGTTTGCAGGGACATGTGTGCATCCGTGGGGGGTTTTTAGCTGGAAAAACCCAAAGCATTCGCTGGGTCCCCAGATCTCCATTTATCTTTGGAATATTGGCACCATTATCATCATCAATATCATCCTTTAGTACAAGGTGATTATCAGCTTCAAGTTTGCTCACCCGAAATAGTTCCCATCAGTTTGTGTAGTTGGGGGGCATGAGCAGGTAAACCAGTAAACCAATTCGCTAGCCTGCTTAGAGTGGTTAGAACTTCTGCATGATTTAGGAAATATCTTTGTCATGGGAATACCTTCATTCTTGCAAATTATCACCTTCATCGGACAGCTCCTTCACCAAAAATGTCATCTTTAGCTGATTGAGGGGTTCGTGTTGTTGGGATAACACTGGAGGCAAGGAGCACCAGTTCTTCACTAGATCAGTTCTTGATGCATGCATATTATATTTGGAGCATTATCAGTCAGAATTATCAGTTGTAAGTGTTGATCTAGCACCATAAAATATTTTCCCTAGTTAGCTATAAAATAGGGCCATTTTCCCGACACTTTGCATGCAAGTTTATTTCAATATTATTGTAAATTGGGAGGCTTAAGCAAGCCCTAGAATAGAAAACAGTGGAATATCCACATATGGGATATTACAATAGAATCAGAGCTAGTCTCTTTGCCAGTTGTGGGCATGTAAAATTATAAATGAATTCAGAATACCGATACAACATTACTTACCGAAGATAGAGGTGTAGAGATAGAGAAGAGGACTTAGAGGACATAGATTTGGGGAAAATAGAGTATCGGTTTGGAAATGGAAAAGAAACAATGGTTGAGGATGATAAAACAACTTTCAATAGTTTCATATCAGCCATAAAATAACTCACTACTGGGCAAAAAAAAATGATGAGTACCTTCAAGCAAATGACTGAGAAAAATGGGCCCACCCCACACAGTCCCTTATTTCCCAATAGTGATAGGGTATCCACCAATAGCAGTAGGAAGCACTTACATACCAACATGAATAGCCATCATCATATATACACTGATTTTCAAATCACCATGCCTCAATTCTTAGACAATCCAGCTACAGTGCCTCTAGCATAAGTAGAACCAGAAGAATCCATGAGTGCCTATCTAAGAGAATATAGAGCTTTAGGAGAGGAATTCCATTCAGCCATGACCTTCACTAACTTTTTCCACTTTAAAATTAAGAACAAAACCAAATCTTACAATATGCCATTCACCCAGAACTATGAGTTACAACGCATCGTGGGGAAACTGACAATCCCTACCTTTGAAGGCACACGAGGTGGCCTAGCCCAGAATTGGGTGCAGAAGTTGGATACATAATTCCAGCTCAACCCCATGATTGAGACAATTTCCATTAAATTGGCTACCTTGCATTTGGAGGTAGAAGCACGGGAGTGACAGTACCATGGGTTAGTGATATTGGGTCACAATACCATCACATCGTACCCAGATTTTACAAAGAGGCTTATTGAGCGGTTTGATCATAAGGACCCTGAGGTACACTTTAGAGAGCTGGCATAGCTCAAGTAGATAGGTAATGAAGATGAATTTATTTTATAGTTTTAGAGGATAATATTCATGGTGAAAGATATATCGGAGAGCAGGTTGATTATGTTGTTCACTGAGGCTCTCATTGAACCCTTATGGGGATGGGTCAATTCTTATAGACCCACCACCGTAGAAGATGCTATTAGCTGGACTAGAGACTTGCAGGATGCTGTGCCCAAAAATAGGTTTCCTCCCAGAACCAATTTCCCTATCAAAGATAAAGAGAGGAAACCCTTCTAGAAATAATGTCCCAAGAAAGAATGGACGGACAATGATACCAGACAGGACCTTAGAAGAAAAAAGTTATGTTTCACTTGCCAGGAACCATGGGTACCATGTCACAGATGTTCAGGAAAAGGAAATCCCTACTACATAGAGGCCTATTTCAATAGTGGGGAGGATGAGGATTATCAGGATAAGAAGCATGGCGAGACACCAGAGATAGTTATTGAGGGATAGGCCTTAGGAGGTACCATTGCTACCATGACATGGGTTCCTAGATTCCACACTCTCTAGATCAGAGGTACCATATAGGGCCACAAAGTGGGAGTGTTGATAGATGGTAGGGCATCCCACAACTTTATTGATGCTGCATGGGTTAAAAAGAGACATTCATACTAATATTTTTGATGGGTTTTCAGTAGCTGTAGCAGGTCACACCATGGAGTGTAGTCAGAGGATTCCTAAATTAAAAGTAACACTTGGGAATTATACAGTGATAGAGACATTCTATGTGGTAGATGTACTTGACATGAATGTGGTACTAGGAGTTCAGTGTCTGTATTCCATAGGGAAGTATTACAAAAACTACTAGACCATGGAGATGGAGTTTATAGGAGCAGAGGGACAAAAGGTAGTATTGAGAGGGATGAATACCTACCCTCCCACAACAGTGACATCAAACAGGATGGAGATAGTACTCCGAAAGGGAGATATTGAGTGGGATGAAGGATGTTTGGTTACCTTCAAGAAACCACCAGATGATTCCACACAACATCCAACAGATATAGAGGCCTTACTGCAGAAGCACAAGGTAGTATTCCGAGACCTTCCAACAGGTCGACCTCCAGATAGGAGATTTGAGCACTTTGTTGAGTTAGAGGAGGGGACTCAAGAAGTCATCACCACTCCTTACAGACATTACAAAAGGTATAAAGATGAGATATAGAGTACAATCAAGGAACTACTCAAGCTAGGGTACATCAAACCTAGCTCCAGTCCCTTTGCATATTTAGTAGTGCTACTAAATTAAAAAGATGGAACCTTACATATGTGCATTGATTACAAGGAACTCAACAAGAATACCATAAAGAACAGGTATCCCATCCCTAGGATTGATGAAGTGATGGATGAACTACAGGGGGAAAAGTACTTTTTCGATATTGATCTCTGCTCAGGGTACCATCAAATTCGGCTCAGGGAACAGGATGTTCCAAAGACCGCTTTTCATTGCCACTACAGACATTATGAGTTTCTAGTGATGCCATTCGAGCTCAATAATGCACCAGCTACTTTCCAGTCATGCATGAACCATATCTTCAGGACTCAGTTACATAAGTATATTATTGTATTCTTTGAGGACATATTGATATACAGTAGAACTTGGGAAGAGCATTTGAGACATCTAGATTAAGTACTTGGCATTCTACAGGAGCAGTCACTATATGCTAAAATGTCCAAGTGTGAGTTCAACATGCAGGAGATTTTATACTTAGGGCATGTGATAGGGGCTAACAGGGTCCAGGTGCACTTAGAGAAGATTCAGGAAATATTGGATTGGCCTACACCTAAAAATGTGATGGAACTGAAGGGATTTTTGGGCCTTTGTACCTACTATATGAGGTATGTCAATGGATTCTCACAGATGACCACACCCCTCACAGATATTACCAAGAAGGGGGAATTCAGTTGGTCAAAGACATCACAATAGAAATTCAAGAAAATGAAAAAGGTAATGAGTTCATGCCTAGTATTAGCTTTACCAAACTTTTCTCAACCCTTTGTGTTAGAATGTAATGCTTCAGGAGAGTGAATTGGGGTAGTTTTGATGCATAAAAACCAACCCATTACATTTGAGAGCAGGAATCTCAAAGACTATGAGTGCCACTATTCAATATATGACAAAGAGATGTTAGCCATTCTCCATGCACTAACCAAGTTCAGGCAGTACTTAGTGGGTGGCAGATTCAAGGTTAATACAGATCACAATAGCTTGAAATATTTCCTAGAGTAGAAAGAGCTAAACGAGAGACAACAGAAATGGGTAAGAAAAATTTAGGCCTATGACTTCGAGATTGAGTAGGCAAAGGGAAATACCAATGTAGTGGTCGATGCACTTTCCAAACAACCAGCTACTTTATCCCTTATGAGCATCTCATCAGATTGGAGATTTCATCTTTTGGTTGAGTAATCCAAAGATAAGTTTACTTGCGAGCTATTGGATGGACAGACTCAGGATGATAGGTACAAGGTAATTGATGACATCATATACTACAAGAAAATAATCTTCTTGGTTCCAGAGTCTCCCCTCAAGAAGAAAATTTTACAGGCATCGCACAATTCACCATTAGTAGGGTATCAGGGGTTTCTTAAGACCTACAGATAGATTAGAGAAATGTTCTCATGAAAGGGCCTAAAAAATTATGTGATACAACATGTTTCAGAGTGCATCTTGTGCCAACAAAACAAAATAGAGCACACCCACCCGACTGGTTTACTACATCCCTTACCTATTCCCGAGCAGAAGTGGGAGATCATCTCTATGGAATTCATTATTGGTCTAACCATGGTTCAAGGTAGAGACTGCTTGTACGTGGTAGGGGACAAATTGACCAAGTTCACTCACTTCTTTGCCATTTCTTCAGATTATTCAGCAACACATATAGCCAAACTATTTTTTAGAGAGGTATTTAGACTCCACGTGTTACCCAAGACCATTGTCAATGACAGGGACAACAAATTCACAGGAGCCTTTTGGCAAGTGTTTTTTGGGTTAGTGGGGCCTGAGTTAGCCATGAGAACAAGTTATCATCCACAGAGCAATGAGAAGATAGAGATTTTCAACAAGTGGATTCAGGGATACTTAAGAAATTATGTAGCAGGTCAACAGAGGACATGGATCAAATGGCTACACTTGGGTGAACATTGTTACAACACCACCCACCATATGACCATTAGGATGACCCGTTTATGAGCTCTATATGGGTATGATGCTTCCACTTTCACAGACTAGATATTCGACGATAGCAGGACCCCCAAGGCCAAAGAGTGGATTCTAGAGGGTCAATATATCCTCAAGATACTCAGGGAGAACATATAAGTTGCTCAGAATCAGCAGAAGATATATGTAGATAGGCACAGGGTTGAGCACATTTTTGAGGTAGGAGACTTCATTTATTTATGACTTCAACCTTACCGACAGTCATCTCTTAAAAAGAAAGGAGCAAAAAAACTCAAACCTCACTTCTATGGTCTATACAAGATAATCTGGAAGGTTGGAGAGGTAGCATATGAGCTAGAGCTATCAGTAGAGAGCAAGATTCACAATGTATTTCATGTCTCCAACCTCAAGAAGGCAGTCGGCCAGTAGATTGTTACATTTTCTGAGCTTCCCCCTCTTGATGGTGAGGGGAAATTGATTTTGATTCCGGATCGCATCCAAGAGGTGCGAGAGCGGAAACTGAGGAACAGAATCATCAGAGACTACTTGATTCAGTGGAAAGATCTTCCTATAGAGGAGGCCACTTAGGAGGGAGAACAGGTATTACAACACCCAGCTTTACATTTGCTTGAGGATAAGCAAATTCGAGCAGGGAGGACTGTAATGTCCTCTTATGCTTAGGCATTGAGGACCGACCCGCTAACCTATATGATTCCTGTAGGTTCGAGCGAGCATTGAAAATTAGGGAATCAGTTGTAGACTGATTCCATATAAAGAATATCTAGGGCATCAATATTATATCATCATTGGGTAGAAGAGGGCCACCAGAGCCAAAGGCCAACTGCATGAGTCTCCATGCACTTGCATGCAAATCAACTGCAAATTAGAAGTTAAAGTGACCTAATTAGGTCAAAATTTAGGTTATTCGTAGTTGAAAGTTATAAAAAAAAGATAAAGTGAATCGAGAAGAAAAATTATGATTATTATTGAATTGAAGCTTTTGAGTAGCAGCAAAACGTGCAGCCACGGCAGTTGGGGTTGAAGACGACATCTTCAGCTAACGAGGTTTCAGCAATGAAATATTTTTCCTAATCTCCTTCAGGGTAGACCATCCAGGTCCACCATCAGCTCTTCATCTTATTCATCCATAGACAGTTATCCTGCACCCATCAAAAGGTTGTTTGCAGGGACACATGTGCAGCCGTGGGGGGTTTTAGCTGGAAAAACCCAAAGCATTCACTGGGTCCCTATATCTCTATTTATATTCAGAATACTGGAACCATTCTCATCATTAGGATCATCCTTCAGTACCAAGTGATTATCAGCTTCCATTTTTCTCACCCGGAAGAGTTCTTATCAGTTTGTGTAGCTAGGGGCCATGAGCAGCTAAACCACCAAACCAATTTGCTAGCCTTCTTAGAGTGGTCAGAGCTTATGCATGCTTCATGCAATCTCTCCAGTACGAGAGGACCTTCATTCCTACAAATTCTCACCTTCATCAGATAACTCCTTCACCAAAAACATCATCTTTAGTAGATTGAGGGGTTCGTGCTGCAAGGGTAACACCGGAGGCAAGGAGCACCAGTTCATCACCAGATCAGCTCATGATGCATGCGTATTATCTCTGGAGAATTATCAGCTAGAATTATTAGTGGTAATTGTTGATCTATCGCCATAAAATCCTTGCCCTAATTAGCTATAAAATAGGGCCATTTGCCTAACACTTTGCATGCAAGTTTATTTCAATATTATTGCAAATTGGGATGCTTAAAAAATCCCTAGAATAGAAATAAGTGGAATATCTACATCTGAGATATTAAAAATTAACACCATAGCCACTTACATATCCTATTAAAAACATTCATAGTCTAGCTTTGAACTGCCAATTCATGGGAATTTTGACATGATGCCCAAAAGGAATGAACAAAACTAGAAACAAACCCACATTTTGTAGACATGCCAAATAGAGAAACACCCACAAAATTATGTGAATCAAATCCATATTTTATGGTTAGGATATGAACTTTCTTACCCTCATCATAAGTCACGATGTTTGCACAAATTAGAAGCACAGAGAAAGTGAATTGAAACCTACAGGTATCAGAAGAGAGAGGGAGAGCGCCAACGACAAAGGAAACCCTATAAGGATGGAACCTTGTTTCCTTAATAAAGTTCTCATCCCTTCCATTGTAAGATTTTACCTCCTACTATGCGACTCTGATATCCCCAATTTTTACCTCCCGACTTCCGAGTTATGCAAGAGCTTGCCACAATGACGCTTAAACCCTTAAATTAGGTAACGAATTTTTGGAATGTTACCAAGAGAACCCCATGACCACCCAAATGCAGCCAAAAATAAGCATATGGATGTTACCAACAATGCTGAGAATCCTTTGGATGGTTTTTTGTCTCTTCCAAACTTTTATCTCAATATTAATCCAAGAACAACCTGTAAGATAATATTTTGATTATGCCAAAATAATGTTTTGATTTGATTTAACTCTCAAAATGTAACTGGAACAAGCACATAAGCACTCAAGCACATATAGCTACCCTGGTTGCATCCAATGGAAGAAGAAGAAAGTATAATATCTGGAGATTTGTTTAGCCGATGTAAAAATAAGGGACTTGCAATTCCCATAGTTTAAACCTTATTTTTCCTTGACAATATTGAGAACCCATTAAGTGCAATTGGCTTCTAAATTGGAAGAACATGAAAAAATTCAAAAACTACACGAAATCTGGATTTTCCTGCCTAGTGGAAAGCACCCTAGCTATGGTGAAAACATGGGTGCCTAATGAGAATGGGATTATGTTTGTATCCTAGACTTCATCAACTGAAAGACAACTACTAGTATGTGTAATGACATGCTTAAAAACAAGATGCGGAAAAATCTATAAAAACTTAAAAAAGGGCCTACCCTCTCTCAGCTTTCCTCTTACTTGACATACTATCATCTGAATACCACCACCAAGTAGCAAGGGTCTGTGGCCCCACCTGTCAACATTGGAAATTGGTACCAAAGTGGAAAGTACAAGAACAACTCTGATCAAAACAGATGAATACAGAGAAGTGTTTGCACCAAATCCCAAACTCCCAAAAATAACAGGGGCATAGAGCAGTATTGAATTGATTCTAGTCAATATCTGAAACATGGGAATGCAAATGGCCATCACTATCTGTATTCGATTCCTTCTCTCTAAAATATTCCTGAATGGATGTTTAATGGCATTAGCCAATTTACTTGCATCCACCATATCTTCATATTCTGCATCTACATGCTTGGTGCCCCTGGTCTTCTCCAAGATATCATGTCTTTAGTCCAGTTAGCCACATTCTATCAGACTGTTTGGGGTCTCAAGAAGGAAAAATCCCCCAACTATCATCAAGATTGTAGGAACTGCAGCCAAACCCAAAGAGAGACACCATCCAGAGGGTGTTATGTTCTAAGTTCCATAATTAACCATATTTTCTGTGAAGATCCCTAGTGTTGTGGACAACAGGAAAATCATAGTAAGTCCTCCATGTATTTTTGTAGGAGCCAGCTCTGAGAGGTAAAGAGGAATGGCCTTGACACAAATTCAACAAAAAACTGTCAAACCATTCACTCAAATTCAAACCAAAAATATTTGTAAGCCAAATCCTTCGGGTCCAAACTATCAAAAAACTTGCAAAGCGAAGTCATTTGGATTGAAACTAAAAACTATGCAAGAGAACCCCATGACCACCCAAATGCAGCCACAAATAAGCATATGGCTATTACCAACAATGTTGAGAAGCATTTAGATAGTTTTTTGTCTCTTCCAAAATTTTGGCTCAATATTATGCCAACAACAACCTGTAAGATAATATTTTGATTATGCCAAAATAAAGTTTTGATTCGATTCAACTCTCGAAATGTAACTGGAACACGCACAGAAAGCTACCCTGGTTGTAGCCAATGGAAGAATAAGAAAGCATAATATATAGAGATTTGTTTAGCCGGTGTAAAAATAAGGGACTTGCAATTTCCACAGGTTAAACCTTATTTTTCCTTGACAATCTTGAGAACCCATCAAGTACAGTTGGCTTCTAAATTTGAAGAACAGGAAAAACTTCAAAAACTATACAGAATCTAGATTTTCCTTCCTAGTGGGAACCACCCTAGCTATGGTGAAAACATGGGTGCCTAATGAGAATGGGCTTATGTTTGTATCCTAGACTTCACCAACTAAAAGAAAACTA
Organism: Pseudotsuga menziesii; assembly: GCA_001517045.1. NCBI lineage: Eukaryota > Viridiplantae > Streptophyta > Pinopsida > Pinales > Pinaceae > Pseudotsuga > Pseudotsuga menziesii. Next base: position 171,259 of record LPNX011143885.1, read on the forward strand.
CTAGTATGTATAATGACATGCTTAAAAACAAGATGCAGCAAAATCTGTAAAAACTTAAAAAAGGCCCTACCCTCTCTCAGCTTTGCTCTTTCCTGACATGCAATCATCCGAACCCCATAGAAGAGTATCAAATTGATTCCCGTCAATATCTAAAACATGGGCATGCAAATGGCCATCACTAGCTGTGGTCGATTCCTTCTCTCTAAAATATTCCCGAATGGATGTTTGATGGTGTTAGCCAATTTACATGCATCCACCATATCTTCATATTCTGCATCTACATGATTTGTGCCTCCGGTCTTCTCCAAGATAGCACGTCTTTTGTCTAGTTAGCCACGTTCTGTCAGACTGGTTGGGGTCTTAGGAAGGAAAAATCCCCAACTTTCATCAAAATTGCGAGAACTATAACCAAACCCAAAGAGAGACACCATCCCTAGGGTGTTATGTTCTGAGTGCCATAATTAACCATATTTTCTATGAAGATCCCTAATGTTGTGGCCAGCTGGAACATCATATTAAGTCCTCCACGAAGTTTTGCAAGAGCCAGTTCTGAGAGGTAAAGAAGAACGACCTTGACACAAATTCAAACAGAAAACTGTCAAACCATTCACTCAAAATAAAACCAAAAAGCTCTATAATCCAAATCCTTCGGGTCCAAACAATAAAAAAACTCACAAAGACAAGTCATTTAGATCGAAACTAAAAACTATGCAATCCGAATTCATTAAGAGTCAAACTAAAAATTGTCATCTAAGTGATTATAAGTGAAACTAAAAGTTCTGTAATCCCAAGTCATTCATATTCAAAGAAATAACTATTAAAGTGAAAGACAAAACCATTAGTTACAGACATTTTTTCTGTTAACAAAACTCTTTCAAAATCCCCAAGACCCTACCTGATTTGCTAATCCAATTCCCACCCCAAGAATTATGCACCCAATAATGAGCATTAGAAAATTCACGGCACCTGTGTTCAGAGTTGCGCCTATAATAAAACTGATACCTCCATTGATAATACTGGCCTTCTGGCCATGAATCCTCATCATAAAAGACGCAAACATCAAAGCAACAAGGCCTGCAATGTAGAGGTATGAGGTGAACATATCCATACCTTGGTTCTTGGTTGTACTTGTGGTAATCATTGTCGTGGGAATTTTCATGGTTTTCCCCATTTGTATCATGGAAGTTCGTTAATGATTTTGTGCTTTGGTCACTAAAAATAAATAAAATGGCCCTACTCATAAATAAAATGGGTCCACAATTCAAATGAGTTATAATGCTTCTCGGGGATTCCCATTTAGGAATAAGATGGGTAATAAAGCTTCTAGGCTAACCCCATTGTGATATAAATAAATAGCCTAAAGTGATAGGAAATTGGTGTGTTCGATAAACCCCATGTTGCTTCGACCTCATGCTTCTTCCAAACTTAGGTTTCTCATCTCTCTTCAAGAAAAATGTGGAAATATAGAAAGTAAAGTAGTTTTGGTAATTCTATTTTAATGGAGCAAACTACTCATCCCATTATAAGGAAAGGGTCAGGCCTATATCCTGAAAGTAATAAAGTAGTGCCTTTTTTTAGGGAGTGAGACGTGCTTTAACAACATCCATGTAAGAAGTGGTTGCAGGGAAAATTAAAGAAGCTAAAGCGCCCCTTTTTGAACAATCCACAAAAAATGTAAAAATCGTGAGCACCACGGCTTGGATCCCTACATTTGTGCTTTGGTCACTAAAAAAGCGACAGGTTATATGACCCTTGTATTAATTAACCTGAAGAAGTCATTAGGCCTGTAAGAGGTCGAGGAATCAAAATATTTACCTAAAAATCTGAGATGGGGTTAGGCCTCTACTTTTATACTGTTTATGGATTTGAGACTGGCGCTGGGTCAGCGCCCTAGTTTAATTATAATTGGATCAATTGCTACAATGTTCAAAAGAACTGATCTCGGTGAATCTATGTCAACTGGTGCAGCTAGTTCAACGATCACAGATCATGATAGTTATATTGAAGTTAGAAAAGCATCTCAATATGGGACTTGCAGGAAATCTTACATTGAAGGGCCAAAAACTAGCTATGATGATTGTAGGTGTCAATATGGTATTAGTTCTGGTACCTAATTCGTAATTGACATATAAGGAACATAATTTTCCTTTGGCACGCGCTTGATCAGGTTTGCTTCAATAGTGCAACAGGGATAAAGATGGTCAAGAGAAAATTTGTGCAATTGCTTTGTTGGATCTCTAAAGATTGAGGTGCATGGCATCAATATTACTAATAGAAGGGAGACAATTTACAAAATTTACACTTCATTGTCAAAATTGCAATTTTTCATGACACAATTAAAAATGACTAACATAAATGACTAATTCATATTCTTCTAGCTAGTCATTTTTATGTTGTGACTAAATTAGTCATTTATGTTAGTCATTTTTAACTCTGTCACTTATTATCTAGTCATATTTGTTAACTGGAGACTGAATTAGTCGTTAGTTTAATTTGTTTATAGTTGGGTCAACCAAAATTGCTCATATTTAGTAGTAAATCACTTGAAAAACCTATGATGACTAGAATTTTTAGTCACCTAGTAGCTAATTCCTCATTTTGTACTAGTGAATCAAATCCAAATTAAACTAGAAGACCAACACAAAACAAATTTTATCTGTCCTTGGGGTACCTTCATGTACATGAAAATGCCCTTTGGATTGAAAAATGCAGGGGAAACCTTTCAGTGGGAAATGAATTTTCCCTTTCACAACATTAAAGCCATTGTCAAACCCTACCTTTATGATCTTCTAGCACATTCTCATAAGAGGATCCATCACCCAGATCACTTGTGTTTGATTTTTGAATGATGTAGATACTACAAAATTTGCTTGAATCCCCACAAGTGCATTTTCTGTGTCGAGTCAGGGAGATTGCTCGGATTCATTATTTTGAACAAAGGCATTTAGGTGCATCCTTTTAAATTTGAGGCTATCGTAAATCTACCTCCTCCTCGTTCTATCAGGTAGCTTCAAATCCTACAAGGGAAGTCCAACTTCTTTTGACGTTTTATTGTAAATTATGCCAATATTACTAAAGGTTTCATGCGCCTGTTGAAGCAGGACACCCCATTTGTATGGGATGAAATCACACAACTTGCATTCAAGGCATTCAATAAATATTTGTTGTCGGCACTGTTATTGCACCCGCTATATTACTCTCGTGATTTTATATTGTATTTGGCCGCATCTAAGTTGACCATAGGGGTAGTACTAGTCCAGGAGGATGATAAGCTCCAAGAGCATGTCGTCTGCTATCTCAACTGTGCTTTAGTTGGCCCTAAACTTAGGTATTCCCACATCGAGAAGTTGGCCTTGGAAACTGTGTATGATGTTCAGAGGTTGTGTCACTACATCTTACTGAGGACCACGATGGTAGTGGCAGATGTTAATCCTTTCCAATATGTTTTGTCTCGACAGATAGTTGGAGGAAAATTCAATAAATGGATAGTCATTCTTCAGGAGTTTGACTTATATTTCCAATTTGCCAAATCCAAAAAATCCTTAGCTTTGGCTGGGCTCATTGCAGAATTTATAGTAGAGGAAGATGTATCCATTGAAGAAGACTCATTCCTAGATGATCATATCTTTTTTATTTCCACCTCTGACCCCTGGTACGTGTTATACCAAAATCCTGTCACCATCATGTGATAAGACATTTGACATACCTACTTGCCTTGAATCCCAGCTTCTGGAGTGGAAACTAAATCGTTTTTCATCAATCTGTCATACAAATTCCCAGCACCGCACGTGCCCCTTTATCCAGGAGTGGTACCCCTTCTCACACCACCTTTCATCGATTGTCCACAAGCGGTGCCACCACCCATTTCTCTTGGTCCATAGGCGTTTATTACCAGAACCGCTCTGTCATAGAAGGAGAAGCACAGTACCCTAGGTAAAAAGGGAAAAAGAGAAGTTTCTCGAGGCTTATAGATGATAAGCCTCACGTACTTCCTTATCCCTACTGTTGTGGGTTGGTTGAGCTCGAGATCCCTCATCCTAGGATCTTAGAGGCCACCTCACCCACTAATTTCTCAACCATCTCTATCCATTAAATCCCTATAAATATGAGCTCATAGCCATGGTTGAGGGGGGGGCATTTGAAGTTATTGTTATGTTGTTGGATTGATTCTTGGCCCAAGATCATTTGGAGAGAGCATAGAGAGATAGATTTGAAACTTTTGGGGTTGAACAGCTGGTTTCATGGAGATGCATGTCAACACTAAGGCTTGGTTGTAAACTTCTTCATATTTATAATGCAAGTTGATTTATGTCCCACATATAATGTTGTTGTTGTGATTTTGCATATATATGTTGCTAGATTCCTTAGTCACTAGCATAGATTAGTAGATCATATTCTAGTTTCTTTGATTCGTTTCGTGTTGATCTTTTTTGTAGGTACACAGGTGAACTGTCAAAGCCTTGTATTCCAGATATCTACAGTGTCTAGGGAGAGTCTTCAACCTCTATCCTCTATTTGTTATGGATCTGAACCATTCAGACCAGTGGAACACCTTGCTGTCTGCAGGAGGTGAAATATTCCAGTTAACAGTACAGAGATATACTTGTCTATCTCTAGACTTTGAAGTACCCTGCAGTCTTCTTGTGGGAAGAACGGTGCAAAGTAAGTGTACATGCCAAAAACTACCTCATTATTGGAGATACTTTATATCATAGGGGGGTAGATTATGTTTTGCATCGATGTATTACCCACGAAAAAGAAGAGACTGTCCTAAATGATGCCCATAGTGGAGCATGTGGGGGTCATTTATCTGGGTTAGCAATGACCCAGAAGACCTTACTTGCTGGTTATTTCTGGCCCACGATATTTAAATATTGTGTGGAATCCGTAAAGCGCTGTCATCCTTGTCAGCTTTACACCAGAAAGATGCGGTCGCATCTTGCTCCGTTATTTCCTGTCATCTCATTGGGCCCCTTCATGTAGTGGGGGATTGATTACGTGACGTGCAACCCAGTCTTAGCTGGGGGGCACAAACATATCATTGTCATTGTAGATTATTTCACGGAGTGGGCAGAGGCAATGCCCACCTATAAAGCTGATGGGGAAACTGCAGCTTTTTTCATTTTCAACCAAATTATCGCACAATTCGACATCCCTAAAGAGATTTTCACTGACCATGGCAATCACTTCCAAAATAGTATGATGATTGAATTGAACACTATGCTAGGGTTTAAACAAGAGCATTCATCTTCTTTCTATCCTCAAGCAAACGGTCAAGTCGAGGCTATAAATAAAACCTTGAAGACTATTCTCAAGCGCACAATTAATGCAGCCTGTTCCAATTGGCACATCATGTTGTATCCTACACTTTGGGCATATCGAACCAATGTGAAAACTACTATAGGGTTCTCTCCTTTCCAACTTGTTCACAGAGTGGAAGCAGTCACCCCGGTCGAATGCGAAATCCCCTCCTTAAAGATTGCTATTCATGTGTTACCTGATACGATTGAGCTGGAAGAGCATTTATTACATCTATAACGTCTAGATGAGCAGCGTAGAGATGTGCTGACAACAAACGAGGCTCATAAAAATAGGGTAGAAAACCAATACGATAAATCGGTCAAACCTCGGATTTTTTCTGAAGGGGAGCTTGTCTTGCTCTGGGATCAGGACAAAGAACCCATGGGGGCAGGGAAATTCAGGTTTATGTGGTTAGGACCTTATGTCATGTCAAAAGTGTTGAAGAAAGGTGTGTATGAATTAATAGATTTTGAGGGGAATAAACTACCCGAGCATATAAATTGGCTCTAATTTAAAAAGTACTATGCTTACGCTTAGCGCTTTTTCCTGTATTTTTATTGTATGTATTTTATGTACAATAGTTCATTGGTTTGTGTTTTTATAGCATCTATTGGTTGTTACAGATGTCTTCCAAGTGGTTCATAGGTTTCGTAGATGGTGCTAGTCGCCACACTTGTAACCTGGCTTCAGCCGCATGGGTCATCTACTCGCCCTTAGGATAGCTAGTTTCCTTTGGAGGCACTTACCTAGGTCCTTCTACCAATAATGTGGCCGAATACAGGGCTTCCATTGAGGTTTCATGGGATGCTTTGTCACATGGTATCACTCAGCTGGAAGTCCGACTTGATTCTCAATTGGTGGTTTCCCAGCTCAATCGAGCTTATCAAGTGCGGAACCCTATTTTACTATGTCAGATTATGCAAGTTAGGTTATTGGAAAGAAATTTTGAGTTTATTACATTCAATCATATTAAAATAAATCAAAATTCATTAACTGATACATATGCTAATTATATCTTGGATTGGAACTTAACACATTTTGCATAAAAATATACAACATATACATTACAAAACACATGTAAATAAAACCGAATATATATATATATGTGTGTGTGTGTGTGTGTGTGAATATCTGTCCATATAGATAGGTCGAGTTTTTGATCCTCAGATCTAGTCATAATTGTATAATATACAAAAAATATACAAAAAATGGATCAAAGTCTATAAAATGCTCCTAGGTCTAAGCTTGACCACCCTGGTCATCATGCCCACCCTAGTCACCTGGACCACCCTAGTCCCCCTGATCACCCTGCTCTTGGGATTCTTCAGCTTTCTCAGCTGCAACAGCCTCAACAACATCAACATACACAAGTACTTCTCTAGCTACCCACCTCATAAGGCATATCCAGACATGTGGTATACCAACCAATAGCTCTTGCATAGCAGAAGGGATATGCTCAATATCTAAAGTAGGTACTCTTTGGGTAAGCCTGGCTAGCTTTCCATCAAGAACCCTAATAAAACCATGGTCTTCTCCCACCACAGGATGCACATACATACATGGATGCCCAACAGGGCAGTTTGGTCCAATATCTGCATTTTAACATTTTAAAGGATTAAAAACTCTTATACATATGTATATATCTTTATGACTAAAATTCATAAAAATTTAAAAACTTGAAAAAAAAAATACTTGATGCTCCCCATGCTCCTCCAGGAGGGAGGACAAGGTCGGTGTCACCTCAGAAATCTATTCCAGCATATGGAAACTGTTCCAGTGCTAGTACCTGTCGCTCCCACCATAAGTAGAATTCGTCAACGTATACACTCTGAACCAATCCAATGTATTTTTCTTCAATGTGACAGGTCTAAGGTCATTTAAAGTCGTTTTTCACCCATATAGGATAGGATTTCGGTCATTCACATGCATTTTTGCATTCACACCTAATCCATCTTAACCCTAGAATTACCATTTTGACCATGGACTATGTTATTTTAACCATTAGTACCTCGTTTATGCCATTGTTCTTCTGTGGATAGGACTTTCCTCACATGAGTACCCTCAATTAGAACCCACTTATTGTCTTTTGATACTCATGTTGCATTTGTCATAGGTTCAGGGGAGTCTCCTTAGCTATTTTTCACACCAAATTGAGCTTCATTTTGGTCTCTTTTTACAAGCTATCCTTTTATAAGACTCCCCACCCTTATGGAGTTTCTTTAGGCCCAGGTCTAACTCCTCAAAATAGACTTGACTACCGAGTAAACTTGTCCATTCAAGATCGTTAATAATATGTGAATGGGCATCCACATTGGTGGTAGGTTATCTCTTTCTTGGACCATGTGGAATAATACGAGAAAGGATCACTCTCTTTTCTGTGGAATTGAGAAGAGTATTATCAGGTATAGGTTTATCACTTTTATGGACTTGAGGGACTAAATTTATGGAAAAGGAACACCCGATATGAGCTTAGTTTTCTCTTTTTCGTGCTCTGGACCTAAACATGAAAAATATTTTCAGTGTACTTTATGTCTTTGTCATGCTCGTTAAACACCAAGAACAAAACATTGAGTTTATTGTTGTAAGCCCCATTTCTCGTACTCAAATGGATCTTTCAGATTGATCTTTCTTTCCTTCACACTCGTAAAACTCAATCTATATGCTACTCTCAAAGGAGCATTGGGTAGGTGGTAATTTAACCTTTTTCAGACCTCCATGACTAAGTACGAAAAAGGTTCACCTTTTCTTCTACAGAAAGTAGGAGAGTTCTTCTGTGGTATGTTTTACACTTTTTTGGCTTCAGGAGACTAAATTGGACAAAAAAGGACCCCCCCTGGAGTCTTCTTCGTAGTTTTCAAACTCTCTAAACATGAAAACACCAAGTGAGCATGTACTAGTTCGAGCTCATAAAATCCATGAATCAATGACACTATCAAGCATTATTCCCTCTTCTCTTCAAGCTTGTCAAAAAATGAAGAGAGACTTGAGTTGAATTTCTTGGACTTATTAAAATTTAACAAGAAAGATAAGGAAGAAGTTTTCTTTTGATTCTCAGTCGATGGCATCATGTCTTCCTTGAACATAGCACTCTCTATTTTTTCCGATACTCATGTCTCATTGTTCACTTTAAGTTTAGCTATCACTTCAAGTTTCTTACTCCTCTTGTCCATTATACCTAGGGAATCTGATCATGTCTCCTACATGATAGATAAGTCTAGTTGTATTATTTGCAAAGTTAAAAGATGCCTTGGGTTATCTCTGTGTCGTGCTCAATGTTCAAGGAATTAGCCCTGCTTCTGATCTGTATCCTGATTCCATCATTGTTATATCTATTATTACTTGTGTATCCTTTCCTTTATCCAATTCCTAGTCACTCTTGTGATCCATTGTAGGATCTATTGCCTTCCTCATCACAGTATGGTTTCTCATCAGAATTTCCTGACGATGAAGACCTAGAGTTTTTTACGATAGTACCCTAGGATTCACTTTCATTATTGGTGAATTCATTTGATTCAATTTTCAATTATCACCTATTAGTTGACAATCGATTGAATCCTATCCATGTTTGACTTCAACAACATCTTTTCACATGGCCTGGATTGTACTGGTTCTTTTGGATTTTTTATGAAGACATTAGGTTCATATCGATGGCCTAAGTTGAGCAAGATGATGTTGTGTTCACTTACACAGTTTCCAGATCTTTGAATATTCATCATTATTGTATATTGTGGCTTCGATCCACCTTTGTAATATACGTGGTCTTGAACCCGTATCATATGATGTACTCAAATATTGTAAAGGAGCTAATGTTCCAGTATATTGAACATGGAATCATCATATATGACTTTGTATATGACATTACTATGTATTTGTTTCAGGTACTTCCTTTGCTCCATTGGACCTCTGAGTTCTCCAAGAAAATGATTATAATGTATTTCAACCATCGCTTCCCTCTGACCTCACACATTAGGGGGAATTTGTTATCAACCCAAATGGCACTTCTCTGTCTGAGTGCTGACATTCTTTATGTTGGTACACAAAAGGACATATTAGGATTGAATTTTGCCAAAACACTATATATGGGCATGACTTGGGATGCATTTATCCTTCAACCAGATTTGTATATAATTTTTTTGTGTTGATTTGCATTCACGACTATCTCCATTGCAACTCGCATATTGTACGTAACTATCTGCATTGCAACTCGTGTACATCAGCGTACGCGGGTTTCCTTTAAGTAACTCATGTGTCATACGCGGGTTGCCTATATCAATAGTCACATACACCTTAGTTTGACCTTAGAAAATATAATATGCAATTAATTGAGATTAGTTGGGCCCTAATCCTTAACTATCCCAACTATTTCAACCACCCCAACTTTCGAAATCACTCCATTTCCCAAAGTATAAATAGAGGCCTTTGGGAGGGTATTAAGGAATGAAGATTGGAGAGCAAAGTTATGCTGGTGGTATATCTTCAGAAGTCTTGGAGCAGCAGAACTTAGAGTCCTTTGGTTACGGAGGAGTCCTTGTCTCAGAAGTTGGGTTGTACTCTTATCCCATTCACTGATTGTTAATAAAGAGAATTCTTCTTCCAACATTGTGTTGAGTCTATTTCATGTATTGTGGTTAATGAATGTATTTGATTATATATTTGATATATTGTTTATCTAACCTCTTATATATACATGCGTGAGATGTTACTTGGAGAATTTTCTCTTTACAAGTGAAAGAGTTGCATCCCTGGAAGCTTTGGAGAGAAGAGAAGTGGGAGAAGATCAAGCTTGGATCAACCGTCGGTTATCGGGTAAGTCAAGACTTTCTTCCTATTCCATTTCTATTCTCTGGTAAAGCTGATTGTCTACAAGGTTAGTAGTAAGTTGGTAACCCCAGATCCTAGGTTACAAGGGTCCTTAATCTTGAAAAACAACTGTGACAGTTGTTAAGGACTGTCTTGGCCTCGTCATGGGTGAGGCAACGACGTAAGATAGTGTCGATGCCCCGACGAAATAAAAAATCTCCAATAAGAAGATGGTGAGCAACTTGATGTGGGATGTGCCGCCTATATTCGTGGTTTAAGTAGGCTGCAAACTTTTGGGTGTGTAAATATAGAAGGATTCCCCCATACCATGGGTATTCCATGGATATGACAAAGAGGAAGTCATCGGGAAGGTCGTCCTTGGGTGGTGGTGGTGTGGACAATGGGGGTAGATCTGTCATGAGAGTCGCTAGCACTAGTGCCTTTATATTTTTTGGGGAAACAAACTCCAAGTTGAACTCTTGGAGAATGACTACCCACTTGGCCACGTGGCCTTGTAGGAGGTGATAGCTTAAGAGGTATCGCATTGGGTTGGAATCAACCACTGCTCGGGTATGGTTTGTGATGATGTAGTGGCGTAGCTTCTAGGCCGAGAATACAACAGCGGGGGATAGTTTCTCCTCAGGTGAATATCATAGTGGGGGACATGTCAGCTTCTGGATAATGTAATAAATTACGTTCTCTTGAGGAGCATCATCTTCCTATACCAAGACTTTGACAATGGCATTTTCTAAGGATGAAGTCTCATGCGAAGTCAGGTGCTGTGAGTAATGGTGCAAAATCCAGGGCTTGATTGAGTGCGTCGAATGATTCTTGTGCTTATTGATCTCAAACAAAGGGAATGTTGGTACGGAGCAGGCATTCAAATATGTGGGTTTTTTTTGCATACTCTGGTACGAAGAGGCAAAGGAAGTTGGCCTTGACTTGGAGGATCTGTAGTTGGCGCAGAGTTTGTGGTGAAGGGAGATCAAGAATAGCTTGAACTTTGAGAGGGTCAACCATTATCCCTTTTTGGGATATGATGAACCCAAGCTGACGGCCTGCTGGGACACAAAAAATGCACTTGAGGGGGTTCAAGCGAATTTTTTACTTGGGACATTGTAAAAAAACTTGCCGCAAGTTGTCTATGTGTCATGCTCGCTTCCATGATCAAGTGGTAATGTCGTCTAGGTAGACCAATATGATGTGGATGAGGTCATGGAAACAATATGTCATGGTGTGATTGAAGGTGGCTCTAGCATTATTTAGACCAAAGGGCATTAATCGATATGTGAATGTGCCCCAAGGGGTTGTAAATGCAATCTTATAACGATATTCTTTCCAGATATGAATTTGGTTGTATCTAAAAAAGGCATCCATGAAGGAAAATACCTCATGTTTGGCACACGCATCAATGATCTAATCAATGAAGGGCATTGGAAAGTTTTCTTTCGTACATGCCCAATTCATATCATGGAAGTCTGTATAGACGCAAAGGGTACCCTATTTTTTATTCACAGGGAAAGGATTTGAAACCCATGTTGTGTAAGCAATGGGGTAAATGAAGCCAGCTGTCTACAACTTCTCAATTTCTGATTTGACTGCGACATCTTTGGAAGGATGGATCGACCATTGCTTTTGGCACATGGGTACCACGTCAGGCTATATGTCGATGTGGTGCACAACAATTGACGGATAGAATTTAGGAATTTCAGTGTAGGACCAAGTGAAGATATCGTGGAAATCTTGGAAAAGTGCTTTGTAGGAAGCAACTTCTTCAGAGGAGCAGGATGCCCCCAGCATGATTTCTTCAACCATCTCAAGTTTGGTTGAGATATTGATTTTAATGGTTGGTGAAATATTGGCCATGTTCCCTTCTTCGAAAACATCAGTTGCCAAAATGGGATCTTTGAACCAGTCAAATTTACCATGAATGAAATCCTTGGTCTTGACTAAAAACTTATAAGACAACGACACAGGTCCTTCGGGGATGAAGAATGAGCAATGGTGCATGTCATACCAAGGGTATTGAGGAGAAGTTAAGGCTTTAAGTATCTCCTCATCGTTGCAGAAGCAACGATGGGATAGATTTGAGGGACTGTCAATGATTGCAGGGATAAGTGGGTCTATGGAACTGGACACCATGTTGATGGACATGGTTTTTGAGGAAGGGGGTGGGGTTGTATTTCTTCAATCAGAGTAATCTCAGATTCAAGGGCATACTTTCGAAGGTCAACTAGGGCCATTAAAAACTCGGTTAAGTCTTAGCAGTGGTGAAAATAATTTCCATAACATCCGTAAAGGGCGCATGCATGGTTAGTCCTCAAAGACTTGTTTTTCACTGTTGGTCTACTCATGAGAAAAACCACGAGGATATTTTCTATGGTATCCATGGCATCTAAGTGTGCATGGAGCATGGGAATATTTGGATAGTTTTGAGTTGCATGTCCCTATACATCGCACATGGCGCATGGTGGAGACTACCGGGGTTCAAGTATTGCTTTCGCATTTTTTTCCCTGGCCCTTTTTGGGTGGGGCGGGGGAGGTGCAGGTGCGGTTGGTGGTTTTTGTGGGCCAAGTGGAGGACATGATTCAACTGCAATGGGCTGAACATGAGTCAACACAACTTGGGGCAGTGGAGGTTGATTTGATCGGTCGAGGTACCACATGGGAATCCCCAATGTAAAGTTGGGTAAGTTTAAGGTAGCCATTACTGGCTTACTTATGATGCCATATGGGGGGGAAAGGAAGGAAATTGTATGGATTGGGAAGGATCCCAGTAGTTCCTTGGTGACTGCATTTGGGGATGTGGTTGAATTTGTGGCTAGGGTTGCAGCTGTAGATGACATTGCAGCTGCGGTTGGGGTTTGGGTGTAACGGTGCTGGATGAGAGCATGCACAAATCTGTAGTATCATTTGGTGTCAGTGGAGGTGACACTAAGGGGAAGGCAGCTGTCATGGAGGCATCGAAAAACAACCCGAGGCCTACATTCAACAATGGGGGGGTGGTTGTGTTGTCAATGGTAGTGTCGACAGTAGGGATAACGTTGGCTAGTTCCATTGGCCCCTGCGTATCATGATAAGTTAGTTGGTCCACCATCATGATCTTCCCATTATGAGGGAACACCATGAGGTGGAAAATGGTGGATGCCACGACTCTCATGGCATACATATAACTCCTTCCCAGGAGAAGGTTATAATCCAACTGTGTGTTGACAACTTCTATGTCGATCAATGCTATTTTCCTAGATAATGTTATGGGGACATGTGGAAGGATACCTTGGGATTTTGTGGGATGGCCATCATAATCTCACAAAGTGGTGGTGGATGGTTGCAAGATAGGAGACACAAGTTTCTGCCAGACCAAGGTTGGCATAACACAAGTTGATTCCCCCTCATCAACAATGCACTGGTGTATGACCAAATTTTGAATGGACACCAAAAATTGGAAGGAAATGGTTGATGGAATCCGGGGTTCTCCATTATCTATATCGAAAGTGATCAATTTGGAGTCGGAGGGGTCTACGACACCGAGAGAAGCTATTAAAGATTTTCATTTTTTTGGTAATGTTTTAAGTACCTCAAGAGCGGACATGGCCATAGGTGTTTGGGCCAAGTCATCAATGATGTTGTAGCCCACTGTAGCTCTAGGCATGGCATTGTTGGCAACTTGTCGCATGGGGGGTGGGGGGAAAAGGGGGTAAGTGAAGAGGTATGTTGGTTTTGTTGGATGTGGATGCCGATTATGGGTCGAAGAGTTCGGTATTGTATCTATGCTGATTTCGCATGGTCTGTAAATTGAACTCTTTGGTTTTTAGGGCTAGTAGGTGGTGAACACCTGTCTATGTTGGCGGAGGTGTGGCAGGGGTTGTGGAAGTGGGTTGGGGAGCAGGTGTGGTTGCTACCAGTCCTTGGAGTGGTAATGAGTTTTGGAGCACCATGGGTGGATGGTGTAGTGTTTTTGAGTTGGGTTGAGCTAGGAATATGTGGAAATTGAACCCAAGTGATAGAACAATTACACTCACAAAATTGCTAATCAAACATGCAAATTTACCAACAAAGGAGACTGAAATTGAAGCATAACACTAATCTGTATTGAATAAATGTACAATATAAAACCTTATGAAGTCATAGGCTTATACAATATATAATTACATGAGATATTCAAATGCATAATGATGCCATTTGAAATAGTCAAATAGTAGGCTTACTAAATCTAGTCAAATCCCCCATAGGTGCATAAAGCAGTTTCCAAATCCACTTAGAGGCTCATGAATTGGAAAATTCAAGTAGGAAATCTAATAAGGGATGGAAATACAACTCATAAATGATTTTATTAGGAGAAAAGGATGGAGGATGATGTGGGAAAAAAACAAGTCAACTACACCGAGTCTTGCTTTCCCTTTTGCCTTATTTTTAAATAAAACAGGCAGCTTTGCAGAAAAAGAAGATATGCACTTTGGAGGATCTTGAATAAAGCATAAATGCTAAATATGGTTTCCAGAAGGTTTCCCAAGTGCTCCATGACTTAGTTTTAGCAATTTTGACTTCTATGACATGTGGAAGACAACTTGCATAGAGTGGAATATAGGAAACTAGGAAAATAAGACAAAAATGAATTAATTAATGTCTAAGGTAGGTAACTATGGGTTGATTATTCTAACACCCCCCGCCTTAAGCCTAAATTTATGAGTAAATATCATAAAACTATAGGGCCTAGCAACAAGGCTTAGTCACCCTTTACATACTGCATGTCCATTTAACCAATGAAAGAGGAAAATACCTAGTGGGAAAATCCTCCTTTAAACCTGGACAGTAAAAAAAAATTTGAAAATCTTGTCATCAATCATGCATCATAGCATGATCAGCAATCCCCAGTAGTGATGTGAGATTGCTGAATGTATTCTCACAAAAAACTTTGGTGAATATTTATGCTACTTGTTCTGAAGATGCATAGAAGAGTAGGTGAATGGTGCCATCATGCACAAGCTGTTTGATGTAGTGCATATGGATCTCAATGTGTTTGGTTCTCTATCTCTAAACTGGATCATTGCAGATTTGAACGGTTCTCTGATTATCACAATAGATAATATTTGAAAACTCTGATTCGAAGCCACCCTCACCAAGTATTCCCTGCAACCATAAGCATTGAGTTGCTGCATTTACAACTCCTCTGTACTCTGCTTCTGTAGATGAGAGTGCTATGGCACTCTATTTATTGATTGACCAGATGATTGATCCTTCTGCAAGAATGAACACATATCTTAATGTTGACTTTTGATCTATGTTGTCACCTGCCCAATCACTATCAGTAAACCCAATCAAATCAAGATCAGATTTAGCTTTGTAGAAGATACCATGAGTTCTTGTTCCTTGAACAAAGTTAAGGATCCTTTTGGCTACTCTCCAATGGATTTCATGAGGCTGATCCATGTATCTTGAAACCACATTAACTACATAATAAATATCAGTTGAAGTGTTGGTAAGGTAAATCAAACACCCAATCAACTACCTATATAGTGTATTATTTACCATAGGAGAAGAACCTCCTTCAAGCTTAACTCCTAAAAGGAAGGGAGTCTTGCTTGGCTTGCAATATTTCATGTTGAACTTGTTCAAAAAATCTAAGGCATACTTGGACTGATGTAATTTGATTCCATTTTGGGATTGAGCAATTTCAAGACCCAAGAATTGGCTCAACAACCCCAAATCAGTCATAGAAAAGGCATGGTTCATTGCATCCTTTGAAGGAGGCAATCTCTTTCTTTGAACTTCCTGTAATCAGAAGGTCATCCACATACAAGACAATAATCATAAAAGAACCATGAATCAGCTTCAAATAAACATTAGGATCAGACTTTCATCGAAAAAAACTCAATGACAATAGACATCCATCATTATTGGCATACCAAGCCCTGGGGGCTTGCTTGAGCCCATACAATAATTTATTTAACCTGCACACAAAATATGGATTAGGAACAAACCCTTGAGTTTTTTGCATGTAAATAAATTCAGTGATATCTCCATTTAGGAAAGCACACTTCACATCCATGTGATGTACCTCCCACTGCTTTGAAGCTGCAATGGCTAAAGCTAGCCTTATGGAGTCCATCTTTGCCACTGGTGTAAAGGTTTCATTGTAGTCAATACCTTGTACCTGTGAGTATCCCTTGGATACCAATCATGCCTTATATTTAAAATGTGAACCATCAGCAGCAAACTTAGTGTTGAAAACCCACTTACATTGAACTAGCTTCCTCCATGGGGGAAGATCAACCAGTTCCCAAGTGTTGCTCTTCTGGAGCGAGTTGAATTCTTCTTTCATGGTTGTTTGACATATTGTATCATGTGATGCATATTCATATGTCTGTGGGTCTAGTTCAACAATCAGATAGCACTTCTCTACAAACAAAGGGTCTTTCATACACAGGGCACTCTCAAACTGAGATCTAGTCCTCCTAGGGTCATTAGGGTTTCCAGCTAGTTCCCCAGCTGCATGAATGGTATTTTATGCCCATTTTCATCTTGTAGGACTATCAGGATCTACAATTAAATAATCATTATTAGACATATCAGAATCAGCAAACTCAATGGTTCAATGGTTCTGGTGGTGAAGAAGACTCTCCAACTTCAACTGCTGCTAAAGGCTCTTCTTGGAACTGAACACTCCTTTCAATGAAGGATTTGTTTGTGCTAAATTTGATTAGATTTTACCCTTTTGAATCTTCAGAATACCCAACAAATAGGCACTCTTGGCTTTGGGGCTGCAAATCCTTTCTCTTTTCAGTTGGAATTCTAGCCCAAGCCTTTGAGCCAAAAATCCTGAAATGGGTCAGATATGGCTTGTGCCCACTCCAAGCTTCAAAACGAGTCATACCATGAAGCTGTTTATGAGGCACCCTATTCTGGATGTAGGATGCATAGTTTATAGCCTTGGCCCAAAAATTTGGTGGCAAAGTCTTAGCCTCCATCATGCAGGTTGCCATCTCCTTCAGTGATCTATTTTTTCTCTCAGCAACACCATTTTGCTGTGGTGTGTAAGGGATTGAATGCTGCATTTGAATACATACATATTTACAATATTGAATGAACTTAGACTTGACATACTCACCACCATTTTCAGATTTGAGGATCTTGAGTCTCCTCCCAGACTGGTTTTCAACCAAGGCCTTAAAGACTTTGAAGAGGTCAAAAACTTCAGATTTATTCTTTAGGAAGTAAACCCAACAATACCTGGAAAATTCATCTATGAAGGTCAATGCATATTTGGCTTGACTCATGGACATATGAGGAAATGGACTAGAAACATCACTGTGGATCAACTCAATAGGTGTAGAGGTTCTCTCATGACTAGCTCTCTCAAATTTGTGCTCTGGGTGTTTTCCTAGGATACAACCTTGACAGACTCCCTTGGAAAAATTAATCTTTGGTAACCCTATGACCATATATTTTTCACTCAGATCAGAAAGATACTTATAGTTAAGATGGCCAAATATTTAATGCCAAAGCTTGCTTGCCTCATTAGCATGAATCAAAAGAGCAGAGGGGTTTGAGTAGGGTAGAAAATGGGAAAACACGTATACCTTCGAAGTGTGATCAACAACACCTTTTGCAATGAATTTACCATTTGAGATATATATGATCTCAACATCGTTAGGGGAGAAGATGACCTTATTTGGAGACCTTGTGTGAGTCATCTGATACACTGACAAGAGGTTAGAGGCAAGACCTGGAACATACAACACATTATTGAACTTACCATGGTCAAGATCAATCCTTCCTTTCCCCAAACTATCGGTGAGAGAGTCATCTCCCAACACTATTGGTGGACCTTTCAACATGTCAAGAGAGGAGAATTCCTCCTTGGTCGAAACCATATGTCTAGAAGCTCCAGAGTCTATGATGAAGCTAGGTGAGATTGATGTGCCAGCAACCAAAGCATGTAATCTCTCTCTGTCCTCTGAATTTGATCCTCCTTCCCTCTTCTTTGAGAAATCAAGAAGGGAGATGTTATTATTCTCTAGGATTTGGGTCAACATGTCAATTTGCTTCTTCATGTAGGAGGTCTCAGGATGATAGCCCTTACTGCAGTATGCGCACTTGCTCATTTCTCCTTTGTTCTTCTTCTTCTGAAAGTTCTTCTTGGAGCCTTGGGGCTCCTCTTGAGACTTGTTCTTGTCTCTCTTTTGCTTAGGTGGCTTCTTAGCTTTCTTCTTGCCTTTTGAATCCACCCTTGAATCTCTAGCAACCAAAGCTTGGTCTTTGGAAGGTTTGATGGTGCCCATCATCACCAATTTATCTTGTTCTTGTGTGAGGGATCCCATGAAATCTGCAAGCTTAGGCATCTTCCAGGATTGAGATGTCAACTTGGTGGCATGGAAGGTTGAAACAAACACTGAATAGTCAGGGCCAAGCTTCGAGAGTATGGCCAAAACTAGTTGATCTTCCTTCTTTTCAATTCCACACTGTTTTAGCTACAAAACAAGGGCTTTAAACTTGGAAAAATAGAGTTGCAAGGATTTGAAGCTGCTGGGACTCAAAGAGATTAATTCATTCTCAATTTGATGCCCTCTCATCTCATCTATCTTACCAAAAATCTCTACAATATTCTCCCACACTTCATTAGGTGATGTCAATCCATCAATATGGAAGAGGAGGTCTCTTGAAATGATCAGACACAAAAGACCATAGGCCTCATCCCTCCTGCTGTGCCATTTAATTTTCTTTGCAACTACATTGGGCTCTGCCTTAGTTTCCATAGTCACCCTGTAGAGACCTTTCACTGTCAATAGAATCTCCATCTCATCTTTCCTTTCAAATAAATTAAATGGAATCAAGATGATCTTCTGAGATTGATCCATAGCTCAGAAACTATGCCCTTCAGTCAATAGAATATGCTCCCAGTCAATATGGAAGGAGATAAATTGATCTACAAAGGCTCTGATACCATGTGGAAATTGAACCCAAGTGATAGAACAATTACACTCACAAAATTGCTAATCAAACATGCAAATTTACCAACAAAGGAGACTTAAATTGAAGCATAACACTAATCTGTATTGAATAAGTGTAGAATAGCCAACCTTATGAAGTCATATGATTCTGCAATATATAATTACATGAGAGATTCGAATGCATAAGGATTCCATTTGAAATAGTCAAAAAGTAGGCTTACTAAATCTAGTCAAATCCCCCATAGGTGCATAAAGCAGTTTCCAAATCCACTTAGAGACTCACGAATTGGCAAAGTCTAGTAGGAAAGATAATAAGTGATGGAAAGAAAACTCATACATTATTTTATTAGGAGAAAAGGATGGAGGATGATGTGGGAAAAAAACAAGTCAACTACACCTAGTCTTGCTTTCCCTTTTTCCTTATTTCTAAATAAAACAGGAAGCTTTGCAGAAAAAGTAGATATGTGCTTTGGAGGATATGGAATAAAGAAAACATGATAAATATGGTTTCCAAGAGGTTTACCAAGCACTCTGTGACTCAGTTTCAGCAAGTTTAACTTCTATGACATGTGGAAGACAACTTGCATAGAGTGGAATATAGGAAACTAGGAAAATAAGACAAAAATGAATAAATTAATGTCTAAGGTACATAACTATGGGTTGATTATTCTAACAGACTACTGCATTAGTACAATGGTGAACTTCAATCTGAATGTCCTGCTTAGCATGACCCATGAAGGGGAATTCATGCATATAGTGCCCATAGACGTCGCATAGTTTTCATGTCTGATTTGTGCATAATGGAGCATTGCGTCTAGGTGGGTTTGGTTGCTCGGGATTTTGAGCTATCTGATTTGCCCTAGTGTTGTTGGGAGGATTTGGTTATTGGTCGCCTCCTTGCAGTTGGTTGTTGCCTCAATTCCTAGCTTGGTTATTTCTTGCTTTCCCTTGTTTGTTATTTGGGGTAGGTTGGTTGGGACGATTTTCCTAAGAAAACACTTGTCCCAAAGGTGCTGATGGAGCTGGGATGGGGTGGCTTGTGCTAGTGGTGCATAGTAGATAGGGGGATTTGGTGCTACAAATCCGGTCATATGTCCTGGATATTGTTGTTTCATCCAAGTTGGTGCATGGGCATGTTGTTGTGGTGTGAGTTGTACGTAGGAGGTTGTGGCTCTGGATTGAGACATCATCCTTAAATAGTCGGGAGCTTGGTTTGGGTGGGAAACACTACGAGTGTTGCTTGACACTAGGGGTGGTGTCACATGGTGTTATGATTCATGGGAAACAAAGCCTATGATTCCATCTGCGGCACGGGATGCCCCAAACGCATCATGGTAGGAAATTCCCACACGGAGATCGTTTGGAACAATGGTATAAAGGTATCCAGACTAAGCGTAAATCACGTCAAACTACAGGGCCTTCAATATGGCCTTCTCTTTATATTGGGGACTCATATGTGATGTCCTTTGTTATAGGTGGTAGAATGGTTTTTAGGAACCAATCTAGGAAGATCCTGTCATCAAGATGAATCTTGCACAAACTATGGCGTCACCTCCACTCATGGATGTGGTCAGTTATGTGGGTCACAATATTGTGGTAGTAAGATAGCAATATCTCCACCCCTTCATTGTATTTGACAGGAAATTGGAAATACTGCAAGAACATTAAAGCCAAGGAGTTAAAATATGGTTATTTGGATTGGGGTAGCTCAATGTACCATTTATCTATGGCACCTGTGAGGTGCGTTGGAACAACCTCAGTTTGATTGAGTCATCTACGATGTTGTTTGATCAGCACCATAGGTGAAATGTCATTATGTGGTTTTGAGGGAACTCCTCTTCCTTCCCCTCAAACTCTGGAATGTCTAATGGGAGTTTGGTTGGCATTGTTGATGTAATTGTAACTTCGGAATGTATTCACTTGTATTTCTTATGTATTGTAACCCGTTGTTTATTCCAGGATGTATTTGTAATGTACTTGAGTCATGTCATGCCCTGATGTTCCTATCAGGAAGTTTCTATAATGTAAACATGTCATGTCAAGTCAAGGTGGTTAACTCTCCTATTGTCTAAGGGTTAAAGTCCCCGCAGCTCCGGGGCACTAGGGTTATTAGACTCACCTAGTGAATTCATCCCTAGTTGGGTTTAGTCAAGTCGAGAATTAGTATAAATAGAGAGTTGGCCTCTCTATTTATCACACACTCACTCACACTCAGTTGTAGCACATAGTTGAGGAAGAGAAAGACACTGGGGCAAGGAAGAAAGAGGTTATTGCTGTCGGGAGATCATCTTACTATTTTTGGGTTTCACTCTAGTTTTGATTCTATCTTTGAGGAAGTTGCGGGGTTTCTCCATTTATGGTTTCCCCGAGGAAAAACACTATGTTCATTGTCTCTTGTGTTTGATTGTTGTGCTTGTTGTTCTCTCAGTTAAAGATCCTAATGATATGCTAGCTTAATGTTTAAAATCCAACATGGTATCAGAGCTAACCTGAGAAGAAGACATTGTGCAGCTGTGGGAACTAGGGCTTCCTATTTTGTGGATCTCTCTCCATATATTTCCAGAAAATGTAGCATGGAATAAATCTCCTCCCTAGGGTGCATCTTTCTGTCAAAGCAGAATCCAATTATGAGGTTTTTCAGTTTTGGACCCAACACTGCTACTGGAAATTAGGGCTTTTCACATAAGTGGAATTTTTCAGTGAGCCTAGGCCTGGGTTGATCTTCTCCCCAAAATCAAAGTTAGGGATCAAATTCAAAGCATTTGGTTTGACAGAACTCTGGAATAGCAAAACCCTAATTTGCTCCTCAAGCAGCACTGCAAGATTTCAGCTCCAAATCCAGATCCAACATCTTGACCTGGTAAGATCTAAATCTTTTGTATTTCCATTTGAGGTTCTCAGTTAAGATGTCTCATCATACCAAGCTTTATGAAAATCTTGAGGGAGCTGATAACTTCTGAGCCTGGAAGTATAGGATCTCCCTGGTCCTGGAAGAAAATGAGTTGGACTCCTACATCCATGAGGAGGTTCCAGTTCCAGAGGGAGACGAGGCTAAGGCCTTACATAAGAAGAAGTTGGTTATGGAAAAGAGGATCATTGTAGATTCTATCAAGGATCACCTCATTCCACAGGTGTCCTCCCTCAAGACACCTAAAGCCATGTTTGATGCCCTAACCAAGCTGTTTGAAGGGAAGAACATTAATCAAAAGATGACTCTAAGGAACCAGTTGAAGAATGTAAAGATCCATAATGAGGAGAAAATCTAGTCATACTTCACAAGGGTCTCCCAGATCAAAGAACAACTAGAAGTAGTAGATGTAAAAGTGGATAAAGCATAAATTGTGATGACAACATTGAATGGCCTCCCTAGGTCATGGAATTCTTTCATCCAAGGAATATTTGCTAGAAAGAAGTTGGTCAAGTTTAGTAGACTGTGGGAAGAATGTTCTCGAGAAGAAGCTTAGATAGCATCTCGAGAAGAAAAGATGGGAAGTGAAGATCAAGCTCTCACACTACACTCCAAGAAAGGAAGAAAGGAAAATCATCATCACCAAGGTAAGCATTCTCATCAGAAAAATAACATTGCAACAAGGGATTCATCCAAACTCAGATGTTATACATGCGATGAAATAGGACACTTTGCTAGAAATTTTCCAATGAATAAGAATGGATTCAAGAAGAAGAAGAACTCGAAAAGAAGACATCATGCTCACACTACTGATGACGATGATCCTCCCAGGAAGAAAGTAAAACAAGAAAGTGAAGACTCTTCAAGTGAATATGAATATGTTCTGATCTCTGCTCTCACTGGAACTGTCACTCATGGAAGCAAAGATTGGCTTATTGGTAGTGGGGCTTCCAAGCACATGACAGGTTTCAAGGAATCCTTTGAGAAGCTATCCGATCATAATTCACCCCATAAGGTGAATCTTGGGTATGACTACCAATATCCCATAAAAGGTAGTGGTGAATCCTCCTACAAGCTAGACTCCGAAAATTCTATGAAAATGAAGGATGTATTGTTTGTACCAGGACTGAAGAAGAATCTTCTATCCATATCAGCATTGGATGCAAAAGGCATGAGGGTTGCATTTGTAGATGGCCAAGTCCTCATGTGGCCAAGAGGAAAGAATATTGATGATGCAATAGTGATTGGAGAACAAGAAGGAGGTTTATACAAACTTAAGGGCCATCCAGAGCAAGCTATGGTCCATGACACAATAAATCCAAATGAACTTTGGCACGGAAGGCTTGCACATGTGCATTACAGAGAACTACCACATTCAAGAAAAGTTGTTGAAGGTATTCCAGAAATCCAAGCAAAACATGAATGGGTCTACAAAGGATGTGTGAAAGGAAAGAATACAAAGAAGACATTTCCAAGTAGAGAGAGCAAGGCAAAAGGAATCTTGGAAATCATCCACTCCAATGTATGCGAACCAATGTCATCAAGTTCACTAAGCGGGTATGTATACTATGTTTCTTTCATTGATGACTTTTCTAGGAAGACATGGATTTACTTCATGAAGAACAAAGATGAAGTTTTCAGCAAGTTCAAGGAATTCAAAGACTTGATTGAGAACCAAATAGAAAAGAAGATCAAGACCTTTCTATCAGATAATGGCGGAGAATTCACATCAAATGAATTCAAAGACTTATGCAAAGAATCAGGGATTAGGAGGGAGTTGTCCACTCCTTATAATCCACAACAGAATGGGGTTGCATAAAGGAAGAATAGAACTATCATGGAAGCTGCAAGAGCAATGCTTCATGATCAAGATCTTCGTATGCATCTATGGGAAGAAGCAGCCAGAATAGTAGTGTATGTACAGAACCGTACTCCATGCCGAGTACTCAATAACAAGACTCCTGAATAAGTCTTCTCCAGCAAGAAACCAGAAGTCAGCCATCTCAGAATATTCAGCTGTCTAGTGTACATACACATTCCAAAAGAGAAGAGAACAAAACTACATCCTTCAGGAAAGAAGGGTATATTTGTGGGATACTCTGAAAGCTCAAAGGCTTACAGAATATACTTCCCAAGATTCATGAAGATCGACATCAGCAGGGATGTAATATTTGATGAAGACATAGCTTACAACAAATACAGAAAGAGACCTACTGAAGATCTCGACAAAGCAAAAGCACCCAGAATTCATGATACATCCATGAACGAATAAATTCAAAAAGAAGATCGAGAATTTGAAGAACCACAAAGACCTGTAGATCCACTTCAAGAGAAGAATCCTCACAAGAGGAAACCTTCTTGGGTATGATAAATTATCCAAGGTGTGGAAAGATATGGGGCTCTAGAAGAGAATCACAGAAAAAGAAAGAGAACCAGATCTTGCTCTAGATATGTAGCCTTACTATGTGACTTTATCAATGAAGAACCTTCCAGTTATGAAGAAGCGACAGAATGGAAAGAATGGAAGGATGCTATGATCAAAGAGTATCAATCGATCATGAAGAATGATATTTGGGATGTTGTCCCAAGACTAGAAGGGAAATCGGTTGTAAATTCCAAATGGATCTACAAGATCAAGCATGCTGTAGATGGTAGCATAGAGAAATATAAGGCAAGATTCGTAGCTCATGGTTTCTCCCAGAAAGAAGGAATAGATTATGAAGAAACCTTTGTACCTGTAGCCAGATACACTTCCATCAGATCGGTATTTGCTTTGGCTGTAGTGATGAAATGGAAGATACACCAAATGGATGTCAAGACTGCTTTCTTGAATGGTGTAGTGGAAGAGGAAGTGTATGTAGAACAGCCAATTGGTTTTGAGACACATGACAGGGAATCTCATGTGTGTAGATTGAAGAAATCCTTGTACAGTTTGAAATAGGCACCCAAGACATGGTATGACAGAATTGACATCTTTCTATCCAATTTGGGCTTTACCAAGAGTAAAGCAGATTCCAACCTTTACTACAAGGTTGAAGATGGAAACACAGTGATGATCCTACTATATGTAGATGATCTATTTGTAATAGGTATGGATGGGTTGATTGCTGATACGAAGAGAAATCTTGCTGTCAAGTTTGAAATGAAGGACTTGGGAATGATGCATTATTTTCTAGGTATGGAGGTGTGGCAGAATGTGGATGGAATCTCCCTCAGACAAGGGAAGTATGTAGTAGATATCCTGAAGAGGTTTGGGATGATGTACTGCAAGGCCATGAACACACCTATGGCATCGAACCTGAAGCTATTGAGTGATGCTTCATCAGAGATGGTTGATGCTATGATGTATCATCAGATGATTGGGTCCTTAATGTACCTAACAAACACAAGACCAGACATTTGCTTTACTGTAAACACCTTGAGCCAGTTCTTGACAGATCCGAGACATGTTAAATTGATTGCTACAAAGCATATTCTGAGGTACCTAAGGGGTACAATTGATTATGGGCTCAAGTAGGAGGCAAATCAAAAGATTAACCTCGAGGTTTATGTTGATTCAGATTGGGCAGGCAGTGCCATCGATAGGAAGAGCACTTCAAGTTGTTTCTTTAGTATGGGATTAGCTGTGATATCTTGGTTTAGCAGGAAGCAATCCTGTGTGGCACTGAGTACAATTGAAGCAGAGTATGTCACAGCTTGTTCAGCTAGTTGTGAGGCAGTATGTCTGAAAAAGCTACTGTTTGATTTATTTGATCTCCGGATGGATGCTACTTGTATACATTGTGACAACTAGAGTTGTGTGAAGTTGTCATTGAATCCAGTGTTCCATGACAAGTCAAAGCATATCGAGATCAAGTATCACTATATCAGGGATATGGTGCAAAGGGGAGTAGTGAATCTCTAGTATGTTGTGACGGAGGAACATATAGCTGATGTGTTGATGAAGCCATTAGATAGGGTGAAGTTCAATTACTTCAGGGAGAAGCTTGGTGTTCTCCAGATCGAGGTTTCCTCCAAGGGAAAATGTTGAGACCCATAGCCATTATGACATGGTGAGAGGATTGGTTCCTTCCATGGTCAGATGTAAGGGATGAGCCATTCTGTCATGGTGAGAAGATTGGTTCCTTCCATGTTAGATGTGAGTGCTGAGCGATTCTGATGTGGCTATAGGATTGGTTCCTACATGATCAAAAGTAAGCCTTGAATGCCATTCTGGGAATGGAGGTGCCTAGTCAGTTACCAGGTAGCTCAGTCTGGGACTGGGGGCCATTCTGATAGGACTGTAGGATTGGTTCCTACATGATTAGATGTGAGTGCACACCCTTCTGACATTGGTTGTCAGATGTAAGTGCAGAGCTCTTTCGACATGAAGGATTGGTTCCTTGCATGGTCGAATATAAGTGCTGATCCTTTCTGACATTGGTTGTCAGATATAAGTGCAGAGAATTTTGGCATGGAGGATTGGTTCCTCACATGGCCAAGTGTAAGTGTTGGGCCTTTCCGATCATTGGTTGACAAATGTGAGTGCTGGGCCTTTCTGACAGGGTTGTGGGAGGTGTTCCCACATGGTTCGATGTGAGTTCTGGGCGTTGTCTTTCTGATATGATTATAGGATTGGTTCCTGCATGGAGGGTAGGCCTACAACCAACATGAAAAAGGGATAGCTCTGTAGAAATTCCTATGATGAGAAGAATCATGAGATAGCACTCATGAAGATATAGTGTTGATGATCCAGTAGAGATGATCTAGATTGAGGGATGATCCAGATCCAGAGATGATGCTCCAGAGATGATCCAGATCAAGTGATGATCCAGATCCAGGTGAAGATGACTTGAAGATAGAGATGAATTGAAGGTGAAGATGACGAAGACTCAATGATGACCTAGATGATACAAAAAAGAAGAATTGTGCTGATAAATTGTGTCGAGAGAATACCTTCCTAGTTAAGAGGGAGTGTTGATGTAATTGTAACTTCGGAATGTATTCACTTGTATTTCTTAAGTATTGTAACTCGATGTTTATTCCGGGATGTATTTGTAATGTACTTGAGTCATGTCATGCCCCAATGTTCCTATCGGGAAGTTTATATAATGTAAACAAGTCATGCCAAGTCAAGGTGGTTCACTCTCCTATTGTCTAAGGGTTAAAGTCCTTGCAGTTCTAGGGCACTAGGGTTATTATACTCACCTAGTGAATTCGGACCTATTTGGGTTTATTCAAGTTGGGAATTAGTATAAATAGAGAGCTAGCCTCTATATTTATCACACACTCACTCACACTTAGTTGTAGCGCATAACTGAGGAAGAGAAAGACACTGGGGCAAGGAAGAAAGAGGTTACTTCTATCGAGAGATCATCTTACTGTTTTGGGGTTTCACTTTGGTGCTGATTCTATCTCTGAGGAAGTTGCAGGGTTTTCTCCATTTATAGTTTCCTTGAGGAAAAACACTATGTTCATTGTCTCTTGTGTTTGATTGTTGTGCTTGTTGTTCTCTCAGTTAAAGATCCTAATGATATGCTAGCTTTATGTTTAAAATATAATAGGCATGGGAGGCCAATGGGCTTGATGGAATATTGGGTCTTTGGTTAACCTAGCCAAGTCAGGAAATTTTAGTCGAGCCATGAAAGGGAGGTTATACCCAACGTTAGTTAAGGAGGGACCGACAATGGCGCAAGGGTTTACAGGAATGTGATGGCCTTGTGTGCCTAGGGGAACCTACAGCTGACTTCCCACGATGGCGATAGATGACATAGTCGTGGAAGGGCCACTTCCCCCGAGTATGACTGGTGAGACAAAGGGAATGGTTGGGATAGGTGTGGGTCCACTACTATTTGGTAGCTAACTTATAACGGTCTGCGCAGTTGTGATAGGACCACTGACATGGATGTTGGTGATGATTTGAGGGATGGACATGGGTCCACCACCAATAAACCCTCTAAAGAAGGGATCTGGGTTTGCACCAGCCATGGGGCTAGATGGTGCAGTGTGCAAATTTGGCTCAGATTGGTATGAGTCTAAGTTAGATTCAGAGGCTGTGTGGCCTTCTAATGGTGTAGAAGGTCGTCGAGAATGGTCTCGAAGGTGCCGATTCAACGGTCCAAACCGAGGGGACTCCCCCATGAGATGAGAAGAGGAACGTGATGGATCAATGGTGTCTTTTGGTAAATAAAACAATGTAATTTGTAATGAAGATCTAGACCCTAGTTAAATGGGTTCCTAGTGGCTTGCAGGTGGTCGCTTGGCCACCGAGACTGCCAAAAGACAACACTTGGCTTTTTCCTCACAGGATTTACTAGTCAATCGGTAGGGGTCGTTTCCCGTTTCACTTGGCAATTCCTCTCATTGGCCAACTACTTTGGGGTTCTCGTGGTACTCCTCACAATGATTTTTAGGGCATAGCTCAAGAAATTCCCACTATTAATGAAATCAGGGACTTATGTCGTCAAACTTCAAAACTTTGAATTAATGTAATTTGATTGATTTTAATAGGTTCGCTCGGCATCATGAACTTAGTTTGGTTGGATTAAGTGGTGTGGTTATGTGTGTACTTTGTATTGAGTTCTGTTGATTTTAGATCATATTTTGGCACTTATGTGGTAAGAAAGTGGTTTTCTAGTTGTTTTTGTATACAGATCAAATAGTGGGAAACCTATAACATGTGAACAAAATAAAATAACAGAACTGAAAGTGCAATTTTAAGCTAATCAACATGCAAATATGTTAAGTGACTACCCTATCCTTATATTCCTCTTTAACCAAGAAAGAGTGATGGGCTCTCAACATAGTGGGAATAATCCCACCCATAGATCCACAAGTCACTCTTTGAGTGTAAGGTTGGTCAACAAAGAGGATGAGAATGTTGTGAGACCCCCAACGGTCTCCACCCACTCTACCTTCCAAGTCACTCATTTTTAATGGTTTGGAGGAATGGAAGTGATAAGTGCCTATTACTATGCTTGCTCAACCCTCCCTCTTATCTCAGAATACCCTGGAGGGTGACGAATGAGTAGAGGAGGAAGCGCTGGGCAAGGAGGTAAATTTCAAATGATTAAAAATGAAAAACTGAAATCAACTTATGGAAATTTTAAACAAATTTACACTTATGAATAGCTAACCACATAGACAACCGAACTAAAAAACTACTTGTAGGAAAAGATAGGCTGCTGGATAGAGGCGACTGAGCTGCATAAACAATCCAAACAGAAGCAAACATGCAATCTGAAAGTCAGATCCGAAAACAAACATGCAAACCCAGTAGTTTACAATGTTAATACAAATTATTTAAAAATGGATCACGCACCTGTAGAAGACATGTTTTTGCAGGGAGGATTGTGATCAAACCATGAGGAATTAGCTCAAACGGTTGAAAAACCACTTCCCAAACATTCCCATTTACCCCGAATATTAGATGGATTTGCAAATTGATCAATAGTTTGGGCAGAAAATGTGACCGAACTAAGGTGAATTTTCTAGAAATTCATTTCGGTCATTTTTGCATAGTTGAATGATTTGCAAATATGGGGATTATTAAAGAATGGCTGAAAGTAACTGGTACTATGGCTGAATGAAAGAAACTAGAGGACAACCAACAGTAAATGGTACTATGGCTGAATGAATGAAACTAGAAAGAAATGACAGTAAAGAAAATGAAAGAAAGAAACTGATCAACGATTTAAAATCTACAAAAACTATTAAAACCTGAGGGATCCAATGGGATCGACCCGATGGAGTCACCAAACTGTAGAAAAGGAGAAAACCTGGGTACATGTAGAAGAAACTTCCCTTCCATCTATAGGATGAAAGGGTAGAGTATCTGTGAATAAAGCAAAAAAAAACCCTGCAACACACTGTTAGAAAAGAACATAAGTAACACTGCAACAAACCATTAGAGATAAGAAAAACATGAGCATCTACAGATTGAAAAATAAACAAGTAGAGAACACAATGGTATACTTATCTGTCTAGTTTGAAATAGGGACACCATGCCCTAAATCTGAAGCTTCCTCTCCACAGGCTAGGAATGGGTTGAGCTATGGCTCAACACACCAAGGGAATGAGCTACTAGAGGAATGGAGCTATGAGGGATGAATAGCTTGAGAGTGAAAGGTATCTCAAGGTACGAATGCAGACATTATAATGATAGCAAGAAATGGGAGTGTTTGATGGTGATCCCCACCCCTCCTTTTATAGTTTTTTTCTCCACTTAGGGCTTTTAGCCCCTGGTTAGGGTTTTGGGATCTACCTAGGGTTTTAAGCCCTTTTTCCTTATTTTGTAGCTCCTTTTGGGGGATTTAAGCCATGTTAGGGATTTTAGCCCCCTTTTGGGCCTTTTAGCCTCTTTGTGAGCCTTTTGGTTCCTAGGTGAGCTATTTTGGCTCTTTTGGGGTTTTTTAAGCCTCTTTTTAATTATTTTCAAGCCTTTGGAAGAAAAACATAGGCTAAACATGGGTGTGGGGGTCAAATGGGTTAGGATATGGATGTCTGCAAATGGTGTAGGCTAGGAAAAGCATGGTGAGAAACATTTTATGTTAACACTCGCATGCCAACAAAACTTCCCTCGGACATACCAAAGTTTGAGGGCAAGGCAGATGAGGACCCCGAAAACCATACCACATCCTTCCACTTATGGTGTTCATCAAACAAGACTGTGGATGACTTAGTCAGGTTGAAGTTGTTCCAGCACACACTTATAGGTGAGAAGCAGACAAAGACTTCTAAACCCACACGATTCTCATTTTAACCCACAATGATTACTCAGTTGAATAATCAACCAATGGAAAATAATTCCATATTGGAAATATAAAATAATATTAAAGATGAATGATGATAAAAGATTACAAGGTGAGTGCCATATATATATTTATTGTAAAGGCATTTTGGATATTGATGTGTCATTTTAGAATAGTTTACTAATAACCATTTATTAATTATTAATTATTAATATCAATATATATTAACAATAATAATTTATATTTATATTTAATATATATATATATATATATATTGTTTCTTGTTATTATTTAAGTTTGTTACATTGCCTTCCAGTTCATGATGCTTTGTCCTCAAAGCATATTTTATAAAACTAGTTTATAATTTAAATATTGTAAGTGAAACGATGGGTTATTTCATAAAACCATGGGCTATTTCACTTTGTCTTTTAACTTTTCCCCTTTTATTTCTTTGTTGATAATTTTTTAATTTTTTAATTTTTTTTTATTCTTCAGTTTTCCCTCTCATTCTTGCTTCATATTTGGACTGGAATTAATACTTATTCAATAAAATTCAAAGGCCGAAGGCCAATTTTTGGTCAAAAACCAATTTTTACCAGAGAATATCTGAATATGGATGGCTAAAAGCCAGTGTGAGCTCAAAAATTTAAATTCAAGGGAACCTTGAACATGTTTTTAACTTTTCCTTTTAACTTATGTTTTTTTTTTATTCTTCATTTTTC
The DNA here is from genome assembly GCA_001517045.1 of Pseudotsuga menziesii. Lineage (NCBI taxonomy): Eukaryota > Viridiplantae > Streptophyta > Pinopsida > Pinales > Pinaceae > Pseudotsuga > Pseudotsuga menziesii. Next base: position 202,670 of record LPNX011143885.1, read on the forward strand.
CCTCTCATTCTTGCTTCATATTTGGAGTGGAATTAATACTTCTTCAATGAAATTCAAATGGCCAAAGGCCAATTTTTGGTCAAAAACCAATTTTTACCAGAGAAACTCTGAATATGGATGGCTAAAAGCCATTGTGAAGTCAAGGACTTAAATTCAAGGAAGCCGTGAATATGTTTTTAACTTATGTTTTTTTTTATTCTTTATTTTTCCCTCTTGTTGTTGCTCTGATACCACTTGAAGCAGACAAAGACTTCTAAACCCACATGATTCTCATTTTAACCCACAATGACTACTTAGTTGAATAATCAACCAATGGAAAATAATTCCATATTGGAAATATAAAATAATATTAAAGATGAATGATGATAAAATATTACAAGGTGAGTGCCATATATNGGGGCATTTTAGCCCCCTTTTGGGGTTTTTAAGCCCCTTTTTAATTATTTTTGAGCCTTTGGGAGAAAAACATAGGCTAAACATGGGTGTCAAGGTCAAATGGGTTAGGAGATGGATGTTTGCAAATAGTGTAGGCTAGATGGAGCATGGTGAGAATTTTTTTATCTTAACACTCCCATGCCAACAAAACTTCCCTTAGACATACTAAAGTTTGAGGGAAAGGCAGATGAGGACCCCGTAAACCATATCACATCCTTCCACTTATGGTGTTCATCAAATAAGACTGTGGATGACTCAGTCAGGTTGAGTTTGCTCCAGCACACACTTACAGGTGCTGCCACCAAATGGTACATCGAGTTTCCTCATGCCTCTTACCCCGATTTCTCCTCGCTAGCATTCATGTTCCTTCAGTACTTCCAGCTTCCCATCTGACATGACAAGGGAGTGGATATCATGTTGTCCTATCGTTAAAATACAACCACACACATCATGCATTACATCCATGAGTGGAAACATAGACGTAGCTTGTGTAAGATCCAACTGGATGATAGGATCTTCCTTGACTGGTTTTTGAAGACCTTGCTCCCACTCGTAGCCAAGGACATTGCCTCTGAGCGACCCCAATTCTAGAAGGAGGCCATCTTAAAGGATAAAAAAATTGATTTAATCTACTCCCATCCTGGGTACCTGTACATCGTCATACCCGATGCTCCTCATTCCAGCACAACCCGTTGTGATACATTGAGGGAATCCCACACTGCAGATGGAGTTATCAGCTTTGTCTCACAACACTCTCAGTACTATGCGACACCTCCAATGATGCCACCACAGCTAGGTAACACCCATAGTGTTGAATAACCAAACTACATTCTCGATTACTCACGGATGATGTCTCAGTCCAGAGCCACCCCCTCCTATGCACCTCCTGGGCCAAATCAGCACGTCCATGGACTGACTTGGTCCAGATAGTCATATTCAGTCCCAATGTCTGTATTTTCAACTCCCCCAGCTCCTCCAGTTTATTATGTTCCACAAGGGAAGCACAATCCATCTCTAGACCTATCCCCTCCAGTTTCCATAGGATAGGTCTTCGCTCAACAGAACCTTCCCAACCAACCTGCTCCCAACAACCAACAATGGTAGGGAAAGAAATAACGAGGAAGAAATCAAGGTAATAATTAGTTGTAAGGAGGCAAGCAACATCCTAACCCCCCCAACAACAATGGTGCTAATCCATTGGCATAGAACCCTCAACATCCTGAGCGACTGAGAAAGCACCCACAGTTATGGACCAATCATTCGTGTTCCCTATGAAACACCTATGGTCACTATACACATATGTTCCCTCACATGGCTCATGTCTGGTAACTTCTCTAGAATGAAGCTCAATAAGATGCCAATGTCATGGCCCAGGCCCATCCCAGCCCAACACCACCAAGCCCTCTGCCTATGGTTCTCCAAAAACCTCTACCACACCAAGGATTGGTTGAAACCCAACCCTTGGCCCCACCTTCTTTTGCAGCCCCTGTCGTGGCCCCACCTGAAGAGACTGGAGTCCATCACTGCATGACGGTGTCGTCCACTGTTAACCTCCAAGCTTGGTGTAACCAATATGGCTCCACCACAAAAATTGTTGACCCATCAATGACATCTACCTCTAACACTTCCAGTATGTTCCTCCACTTACCCATACTGCTCGCTGATGGGATGTCCAGAGCCCCACAGTTTCCTATACGACGTATCTCCAACAACGCGACTTCTTGAGATACCCTAAATTATAGCATTGTTGATGACTTGGACCAATCGCCTACATCCATGTCTTCTCTAGAAGTTCTAAAAAATTACCTGCTCAGCAGAAAGCATTGTTATCTGCATTAGGTGTTGTGGATCCCTTTGATTCCAGCTTGATCATGTTCGATCTGGATCAAGGAGAAACTAGGATGCTGTCCACTGTCGCCTTCCAAATTCTGTTCTCCATTCAAACTTTGGTCGTACATTGATGTATCATTTATTAAGGGGAATCCACTTGTGTTATGTCGACCTTTTTCTAACAAAAAATCGGGTCCCACACCCTTTAACCTTCCACAATTTCCCTCTGTGCCTACGACGGCTGCTTGAGAAAGGCCTAGGGAATTCTCTCGAATGTTCTTGTTTCATTAGTCGGTAAAATAGTTTTTATTAACATAGGGGTTATGAACACCTAGCTTGATTATAACCTCCTTCTTGGACGTAGCTACATGTATGCCATGAGAGCAGTGGCATCAACTATCTTTCAACTTTTGATGTTTCCTCTTTATTGAAAGATCATGATGGTTGAGCAGTTGACTTACTGCAATCCATAGGGCTAGGCCACACTGGAACATGACATCCCTACCATTGATGCTACCATCGACAGTGTGTCCATCCCTTCCTTATCTATTGTAGGAATGGGGTTAATTTCCAACACTCCTATGGTGAACAACTTCCCATCTTTATCGCCTCCACCCATAATGACTGAAACAAAGGATTTATGTACTATACCATCCAATACCACCCCAACCACTATCACCTAGGAATTATTTGTGTTCATTCCCAATCCACACGATTCCCTTCCTATTCCCACCATCCATCATTGTGAGCAAGCATGTCATGGCTACTCTAAATTTACCTAATTTTATGTTGGGGATTCCTTTGTGGTACATTGAGCCACCTACCCCACCTCCGGTGCCTCAGGTAGTGTTGAATCTCATCCAATCAATTGAGATAGAGTCACTCCCTCCTCCATTCCCATTGAAAATTCCTTCCATCCCCAAACTTGCCCCTCCTTTTCCAAAGAAGATAGGGGGCAAGGCCACCAAAGTAACAACCGAGCCTCATCCGCCTCCACCTTGCACTTTGTATGATGTCCATGGTCATGCAACCCAAAAATTTCCAAATATACCTATCCTTCATACACAAATAGACGCTATGGATATAGTAGATGTTATGCTAATAGTCATCATCTCATCTTCGTCAACAGTCAATAACAAGTCTTTGAGGTCCAACCATCTGTGCATGATTTGGGGTTTGTACGACCACTATTCGCATCATTTCCCAGACTTGTCCAAGTACCAGTCTATTCTTCATGACCTTTAGAAACACTATCATGAGTCTGAAGTCACTGTCATTGAGAAAATTCATGCTACAACTTCCTCCCCGAACTCTACCACCATATACATGATTTCCAGCTACGCCAACCCTTCTGTCTTTGCAACCATAGATGGTCCTTCTGATCTATCCAATCATTGTTTTAGAAATGACATGTAGATCCTTAAATATTTTTCTGCTCCTGAATACCCTTGGGATGATATGAACCATCACTCATTTTTTATCCCCAAGGAACCTTTTTCATCGTCAGATCAATATTCAGTCGAAGCCAAGGACTTCATTTATGGTAAGGTTGACTGGATCAAGAATCCCATTCCAACACTCAAAGCCTTTGAAGAGGAAAACATTTCTCCCACTATTAAGGTTAATATATCAACCAACCCTGAGGTTTTTGAAGACATCACACTCAGATCATCATGATCCCCTGAAGAAGTCACTTCCTACAAAGCACTTTTTCAGGAATTCTGTGATATTTTTGCTTGGTCCTACACCGAGATGTCTAGGTTAGATCCATCTATAGTTGAACATCATATTGACACATGGCCTGATGTGGGACATGTTCATCATAAAAAAAGACCCATTCACCCATCAAAAGCTTCTTCTGTCAAAGATGAGATTGAGAAACTACACACAATAGGTTTCATATACCCCATCGCGTATACCACTTGGGTTTCTAATCCTGTTCTTATGAACAAGAAAAAGGTAACATCTGCGTTTGTACTAATTTTCATGACTTGAATTTGGCATGTCCCAAAGACAAGTTCCCTACTCCACTCATTGACCAAATCATTGATGCCTGCGATGGACATGAGGTATTTTCGTTCATGGATGGTTTCTTCGGTTATAACCAAATTCAAATCCAGAAAGAGTACCAGTACAAGACTGCTTTAACAACCCCCTCAGGCATGTTTTCATATCAATTCATGCCGTTTGACCTTAAAAATTCTCGAGCCACTTTTTATCAAGCCATGATGTTCTACTTCCACAACCTTATCCATATCATATTGGTCTACTTGGATGACCTCACCGCTTTCTCACAGAAGTGTTCACAGCATCTAGATGACTTACAACAAGTCTTCTTATGATGTTGCAAATACAAAGTCTACTTAAACCCTCTCAAGTGTTTGTTTTGTGTCCCAGCTGGTCATCTACTTGGGTTTATCTTCTCTCATAAAGGGATTTAGGTAGACCCTCTCAAGGTTCAATCCATTATGAATCTTCCCTCACCACATACTTTGCGCCAACTACAGAGTCTCCAAGCAAAGGCCAACTTCCTTCGTCGTTTCATTCTGGATCATGCGAAACAATTTCATGGTTTCTTGTGACTACTTCATACCAACATTCTGTTTGTTTGGGATAAGTATGCACAAGATGATTTTGACACATTAAAACAAGCTATGGCCTCCTCCCCGTTGTTGTCTACACCCAACTTCACCAAGTATTTCATTATCTATGTATCGGCATCCAAAAATTCCATCACTAGAGTTTTGGTCCAAGAGGACGATGCTCATTAAGAGAATGTGATCTATTACGTTAGTTATAAGTTGACCAGTCCCCCTTTAAGTAATTCACATGAAGAGAATATGGCCTCGGCCGTTGTATTTTCTATCCAAAAGCTATGCTATTACATCCTTTTGAACCACACTAGAGTTGTGGCTGATTTCGACCCCATGAGGTACCTCTTGAGCCTCCGCCTTCTACAAGGTCATGCTGCCAAGTGGGTTGTCGTTCTTCAAGAATTTGACTTGGAATGTTTTTCCCCCAAAAGCACCAAATATTTGGAATTATCTACAATAATAATAGACCGTCCTTCGTTCTTTGCATCACCACCGATCATGATCAACCTTCCTGACAAATTCCTATTTGTCATTTCCATAGCAGAACCATGGTATGGTGGAATCCTCCTGTATTTGCACACCCAGAAAATTTGTGGCCCACCTAAGCCGCAAAGATCGATGACGCATCCCAGAACAAGCTACTCACTATCTCCTCATCAAGGATGTCCTGTATCATTGGGGAATTGATAGCATACTATGTTGAGGACTCACCCATGATGAGGATGAAAAATTCCTTAATGACTGTCACAGTGGAGCCTGCGGTGGCCACTTCTCTGGTTTGGCTACTACCCAAAATATTCTTCGTGACGGTTATTTTTGGCCTACCATTTTATCCGATTGCATCTAGGAGGTCAAACACTACCACAGTTGTCAACTCATTGCTCCAAAAGCAAGGAATCTCCCCGCACTGTTGCACTTGGTAGTCACAGTCGGTCCCTTCTACAAGTGGAAAATCGACTTCATGACATGTAATCCTACCTCAGTCGGCAGCCATAACTAAATCATCATGGCCATCAATTATTTTGCTAAATGGGCCGAGGCCATTTCTAAATTTAATTGTAAGGCCAATACAATGACATGTTTCTTTCTCAACCATGTTATCACACGATTTGGTGTCCCCCAGCACATAGTTTGAGACCACGATCGTCACTTTGAAGATGCGGTTTGGACCGAGCTTTAGACCATGTTGAAGTTTGAACACCAGTACTCCTCCGCATACTACCCCTAGGTAAATGGACATGTTGAAGCTATCAACAAGATCATCAAGACCATGCTCCAAGAGATGGTGGGAAATCATAAAACCAACTAGCACCATACGCTCTTTTCCACTCTTTGGGCCTACCGGACATCAACGAAAAATGTCACTAGATTTACCCCATTCCACTTAAGTCCATGGTGTTGATTTGGTACTCCCCATTGAGTGTCATATTGCATCACTCTGTATTTCCATAGAGCTCCTCCCTGATACCTCACCATTAGAAGAACACCTTATTCTTCTTGAACAGACCAATGAGGACCGTTGTGCTTCCCTCCAAGCAATTGAAGCAGCTAAAAGTTGGTCGAAGTCATATTTTGAATCCCATGTACACCCTCTCACATTTAGCAAAGGTGACATGGTACTCGTTTACAACCAAGACAATGATAAGTTGGGAAAAGGGAAGTTTGATTCCATGTGGTACAGTCCATATGTCATCTATCGCTGCCTCGGCAATGGGGCATATATTCTTACTGACTCGAATGGCCACCTCTTGAATAGTCCCCACAATGGGATCTGCCTCAAGAGGTTCTACACTTGAGGTCACTACCATGAGTCACTTGTATTATAATTTTATTTTTTTACATCGTTATTTCCACAAGTATTACAGTTTGTTTCCTTTGTTGCTTCAGATGGATCCTCCCCCATATCACTACATTGGATTTGCTAATGGAGCAAGTAGATGGTATCCTAATCTTGCCTCGGCTGCGTGGGTTATTTATTCCCCATCACATGAGTTGATCCATATTGACGGAATGTGTGTTGGAATTTATACCAATAACCAGGCTGAGTACAATGGTGTCATGGGTCTTCTGGCTGCTTCCCTCTAGTTGGGTATTCGTCACCTTGATGTATTCCTAGACTCCCAGCTGCTTGTCTCCCAGTTGAATAACTTCTACCAGGTACATGATCCTTGTCTCTTTAGAAATTTATTGTATACTAAATAGTTGGTTAGAAATTTTGAATCCATCACATTCACATTCATACATATTAATAGTGTATCAGACCAAATGGCTAACGATGTTCTAGAGTGGAACATTCATCATCGCATATAGGAAATAAAACTGCATCATGCATCATCATATAACCATGCATATATATGTCACATACATCATATAGGAATTTTCATCATAAAAGGACTCATATAAAAAAACCATAAAAAGTGCATCCACATGCATAAATGTATATATAATGTCAATAGTGTTCACTACAAGCTCCATAAGATTTCTTGACTGAGCATACATATCATACAAAAATCTTAGTGCACCACTGCATTGGGGAAAGCACCATTGGCTGCTAATTCAGAGGCCTCCTCCTAGTACTCAGAGTCTATATCCTCCTTAGTGTCCTCCTCACTATATTCATCCTCATCCTCCATCGACATGTCACTTTGAGTCGTGGCCCGAACATACTCGATGACAACTGCAATCCTCTTCATTAAGGGGATCCACTCAAGAGGAGCATGATAACAAGAAGCAATCAAGTCATCATCCAGATTATACCAACCATCATCAGTAACCCCATCCAACAAACTCTCTATGTCAAGAAAAAGTGACTAAAAAGTACTCTTGTGCCTTTGAGTGGGTGGATCTATCCCTTCCACCCTGCCCCTTCATTGCTCATAACCTGTAGGCAGGCATGGTCCAATATATGCACATACACATAGTACGTCATCAGTATCTATAATTTACATAAACTGGCTACCACTAAGCTAGTGAACTATATATGAATGTAACAACACAAAACATCATGTATACATACCATCAAGGCCCCAGGCCTGTCCTGGAGGTTGGGGCATCTCAGCATCTCCCTTGTAGTCCATCTCTACATACGGGTAGTCCTCTATGAGGACTAGTAGCTGCCTCCACTATTCCAAAAGCTGTCAATTAAATATCCATCCCACTAGGCCGCCTCCCTCCTAGATCATCAACTCACTCCACCTCCTCATATGAGGCTCCTGAGGCCTGCCATCACACATTGCCAAATGAGGTCAAAGGATCAACAGTCGCTTGAAAAAGAAACAGCACAAAAAAGAGGGGAAACAAAAATCCCCTCCCACGGTCTAGGAATGGCTCAGAAAATGCCGAACCATGGTCAAATATATCTAGGCACAACCATAGTAGGTTCCCCTCATCATGCACTCCACAATCTAGAGTTTCCCCCCGAAGATCTTGTGTGGTCTAGATGACCCTAAGATCCACAACACCATTGCTTCCACCACCTAAGTTTCCAAGCTCTCAATATTGCACACCAGTATGTACGATGAGTGTACTGTAGCAGAGGCATAGCAGTGCCTCTCATAGAGGTCATCTAATGTCACACCATGGGTAAGCTTCAGCGTAGTGTCACCAATCACACCAAGCAGAGAGTGTGATTGCAATCCGCTCTCCTTGAATGATGAAGCAATATGCATCTATGTCCTAGAAACTCACCGGTGTCTCTAATAATAGTCTCACAGTTCACATAAGTGGAACCTGGAAGTACTTCAACAACCCACTCTGGGAAAACATGTCCACCACTCCCACATCCCTCAATTCCTACCCCTGCAAGGTACCAATATCCCGCTCCCTGCACACCAGCCGCGGCATCTTGCACATCAAACCAATCCCTGTCAGGCTCAACCTCACATAGGAAAACTCATCCAGGGATGAAGTCGCTTATGTTCAGCCATTTTGGGTGACCCAATTCGTTCCTAATCACTAAACATATGCCACTTAGTCACACTCTTTGGCTGAGAAGATGCGACTTAGGTCGCGCCTATTTATTCGATAGGGTGCAATTGGGTTGCGACTATCTGGCCAATAAGAGTGACCCATTCATGAATTTTCCCTCAAAACAAGTGACGCTACCCTACTAACCCTTCCATCTTGGCAGGGGCACCTAGATGAGAAAAAACCAAATGTAAACTAGCAAAAAGGATGGTTTTGACGAGTACCCTTACCTGCAAGTCACGAATCTGAAAACCACCAATCAAAATGAGAGAAATTAGAAAAAGAGGTCTAGGGTCCTCCACTCCAAATCAACACTGAACTGTAACAATGACACATGGAATGTGGTCCCCCTTTTTTTATAGGCCTCCATTGGGTCTATTTTTCTTTCATACGCTACAGAGTCATCCGAAGTCTACTTTGGACGTCGTTCACACCATAGCATTCAGTTTTCTGTCCTCTATATTATGATGACACCATTTTATCATTCCCTCACTATGATTTTCCATGCCATTTCCTAGAATCCATCTTGATTTTTGTGCCATCACGTGAATCTCCACATTACTTGGTTGACCATTATGGAGTTTCTATTAAGCTCTTTTCTAACTCCCAAAAGAATGAAACGATCGTCGAGCACGCTTGATTCCTTTCACACTCGTTAAAGTATTTGAAAGGGTGGCTATGTGGCCTCTTTTATCCCTTTTCAAATTATGTATACTATCATTCGAAAAATACCACCTTGGCACATTCAAGTTAGAAACATTTCGCTTTGCATCCTTTTATTCTTTCTCGGCACTGGGACTGAACTTTATGAAAAATATCAACATGGGTTGTCTTTAATCTCTCTTCTAGCCTTCTCATCAAGAAAATATTGTCAAGCAAAATTGGTTTCATCCATGCTCATAAAATTATTTGAATGACCGTCTAGTCAGTATAAGTTTAACCTTTTCCTGCCTAAGTGGACTACAAATGGTAAAGAAGTCTTCCTTCCCCAAAGGTAGGGAGAGATCTCCTGTGCACACTTTTATCCATTTTGGACTCAGGATACTACATACAAAAAAGAGACCACACTAGAGTCTTATTTCTATTTTTAGACTCTCTAAAAATGAAAACACCATCAAGCATTTACTTTCTCGAGCTCACTAAAAATGCACGAGATCGTGTCATAACAGTGTCTTTCGGTGCCACCTCATATATTATAGTTCGATAGCTTTCCCCCCAATTGGGTCTCCTTTGTTCAAAGTATTCCATGATGAGTCTTCCTTGGAACCTATGAGTATTCATATTCCAGTTACCTCCCTCAGTATTTCCCATTTGTAGTTACATTCTCGGTATTACAACCATGATCCCTCTTCCATGATTCAGTTTCATTTGCTGCTAGGTAAACCCTACCATCATACTCTCAACAAAGGAAGTTTGAGTCCCTCGTACTCCCCTTATCCTATTTCCCCATACAGTATGCTAGTCCCCATATTGTCCAACATCTTTGGTTATCCCCCTCGTGCTTCTGGTTAAGGAAACATTATTGCCTTGATCAGTTGCAAGTCTCCCTCTGTCGACATCAACACATCTATTCCAGAGGATAGACCTAAAGGTCCCTATATCCTGGTTTCATTCACCTTATTGATGAGTTCCTTGCACCACTTTAGAGGATTCATTAGTGCGTCTCAAGGTGGTTGTGTCTCACATGCTCGACTTCAACTACATCATCGCCCCATTGATATTCGTACAGGGTATTGTTTTGTGTAGTATTTGATTGAAGACCCCAATTTTCACCTGAATCTAGCACATTGGTGAGTCTATTATGGGACCCAGATAGGTTCATGTCCCTCATTATTTTTGGGATGTGTTGGAAACAGTGTTTAGAATCCCCTAGTACAGTGCTTCCATGTATCTCTAGTATTGATGCAACATATTGTGCCATAGAGATTCTGACTCTCTGTCATGGAATCCCTCCAGTTATGCACACTTCCATATTCAGTAGAGCATTAGTTGTGAAGATATTTCATTCCATGAGAATTCCATGGTTTCTATATATCAGTTCTTCAAATAAACATTGTATTTAACCTCTCATTGAGGACACCATTATGTAACATCAGTTGTGTATACATTGATCGACTCCCATATTTTTGAGCCTTCGTCCCATTTTTTATTCTTTTGACATCGTTATGAGCATGGTTATTCCAGCCTTATCCTTATACATGTAACATTATATGTATCTCACCCATTGATGGGAACCAATATTAGTACAAAAACCAAAATCCACCATGGTTTATACGAGGAAGCATTTCTTCTTCATAGGTCTCTCCAGTCTCTCCACCATCCCCATGATCCTATGATGTCCATTGGCTATACATTGATATCCTACCCACTCAAGCCAACTCAAATTTCTGAATGGAATAAGGGGACATGTAAAGGACCTAAATATGAACTCTTATGTATCACCATTCAACTTTTAATGTCTAATATAACTCCCTTAAATCAGATGCAAAAATACTAGCTTCAACCTTAGGGAGAATGATAGGAAAACTTCTCCAAATGCTATGAAACTCAACAAAATAACTTTTAATTCTTATGTACTGAACATTAAAATCATATAATACATCAATAATAGTCCATTCATCCATAAAACATCAGTATTTTACTTATCCATTCGAATATATCAATATTATATTGGTTCACAACAAGGTAGTGGGGAAATGGAACTGTTTCTTCATTGTTTAACATTTATACATGAAATATTTTGGGTATTTTGAACTGAGAGTATTATGAACTTTTAAATATAGAAATAATAGTACATTCATCCCTAAACCATCAATATTTTACTCATCTATTTGAATCCATCAACATTACATTAGTTCACAACAAGATAGTGGGGAAATGACACTATTTCTTCATTGATTAACATTTTTACATGAAATATTTCAGTATTTTGAATTGAGAGTCTTATTATATTGAAATACAGAGCATTTTCATTAGAAAATAAAATAATGGGGCATTATAAGCTTCCCCAAAGAGATCAATTTCTCACCCAAAGCGCAATCCCTCCATGAGTAACAATATGCCATAAAAACTGGAAATGGTTGAGAGAAAGTGCTGCAATAGAAGGAACCACGAGCTCCCTATATCATAAAACTGCAAATACAACTCCATTATATATCCATGAAAGACCTAATTTTCCTCTCCAAACACAAACTTGGATGGGAATATTTCACCCTCGAAATTGGCTAAGGCAATAAAACTAGTCATCCACTAGCTCTCACAATTCACAAATGACAATTTCTCAAATGAACCTGTTATCACTCAGATTGTACCTAGGTTGTGAAAGGTAGATCCCGAGGTAACAGGAAAAAACTCTTTAGACTTTATTTCTGACCTAATACAGTTAGAGAGGGATCTCTCACCATTTACAAATCCTTCTTACTCAAAATATTCAATCAATGATACTTAGAAGGTTATATTTCTAATGGGACCAATAGGAAAAGTTTGTTTTAAAAAGATTTGGTAGGATAGTCATGGAGGAGACCATTGGGAAATGGAGTCAACAATCAGATCTGAAATAGGTTGCAGGAGGTAGGTTTTTGAAGGTTTATGGACACAGGAAAGGTAGACACCATTTGCTCGGTCTTGAGGTATTAGCTGGTTGATTAGCATATAGAGGGAGATATCCCATTAAGCAGAGCACCAAACTTGGGTGAGTTCTGCAAGACTTTAGAACCAAATTGTTTAAAAATGCTTGAACACTGAACCTAGAGCATACATGATGAATTCTAGTTCATGGCCCTATTTCTCAATCATGAAAGAAGAAGCAGAATGGAGTGATATAGTGTAAAAATAATTACACAAGAAAATAACTTAATGAAGAAAAATATGGCACAAGAATCTCTGCCATGGAAGCTTCAAACATTCTTCCTCTGCAATTTTATTCATCTCTGGAAAACTGAAACCTATTACAATGAAGAGCCTCTATTCTCTTGAAAATACAAACCCAAAAATATAAATTAAATTTGAATTTATATTAAAATAACCTCTACCTAACCTTGAATTCGAAACCTCACTGAACTCTAAAAATAGAAACAATTACAACAAATTTCCTTCATTTCAGGATGTGGATTGTTGAACAACAGTTTCAAAGTTGCTCCTGCATATTCCTAATGGTGACAATTGTGTGAAATCCTAAATAGTTTTTCATAATTTTCCATGTTCCCGACAAAACCCATGTCTTTGTTTTCTCTTATTCACATCCAGCTCCTCGAAATCCTCCTTTGAAATTGATGACTCAGATAGTAAACTTGTAAATTTATGGAAAAATACCTTGTGAAGATATTTCAAATTATCCCAACCTGTGATACCTGTGTAAAAAATGGAATATTGTTTTGAAGATAGACCTGTTGTGAAGAAAAACCTCTCTCAGTTTCTTAAAATTCAACTCCATTTGTCTAAAACAATTCTTTGAATTTTGTGACTAAAATAGTCTTTTGAAAACCTGAAAATTGCCCTCTGAAGATGAATTCAATTCTCTTAAACCATCATATCTATGTGAAAACTGAGATAGGTTATTGTATATGGGTATGTTATAAAGAAAAAAATCTCTCAATTTCTCAAAAATTTTCTCGTTTTGGAGGAAATAATTGATTGAAAATAATGACCAAAAGAGCCATTTTCACGAAATAATTCTTCTTCTTCTGCTTCAATTGATATTGGATATTCTGTTTGTTGTTCTTGGTGTTAAATCTGGTACACTTTCTAATGACATTCTTCTGATTGTATAATATCCTTGAATTTTCTTTCAATTTTATCTGTAAACTGACTTCCACACTCTCCGCATTCTATTTTATGCTTAGAAATCCTTGAAATACTTTTTCCCAATAGTTTTAATGTATGTACTGAGTCAGCAATTCAAATGCAGTTACTCTTGAAAGAAAACAAAAATAAATATGATGAAACTTTCTGGACTTTTGAAACATGACAATATAGGATGACTTGACTTGTATTCAAGTTACGGTGGCCATTGCACCTCCAATCAACAGAATTCTTAAGTTATTTTTACACCAAATGTGGCAAGTGGAGTTTTAGCAGACATTTCAAACAACATAATTAAATTCCACCGAATCCATCCCATATTAAAAATATTTCATTTTCTATAAGTGAAATAATTTTGGACTGTTCATTTATTTATCAAATTTGACACATGTCTCCACTTACCCATTGTATAAAATTCCCTTGATTTTAAGATTGAATTGCCTCGTGCAAGTCCACATTGCAGAATTTTTCTGAACCATAAATTACAAATCTCTCCAAATCTCTGCCATTCAATTCTGCTGGAAATACCAAATTCTGCAAATTTTAACATTTAATTTTTCCTTGCTTGTTGTCAACGTAGAATTAATGCTAGTTGTGGATTTTCCTCACCTACAGAACTGACCATCGATTCCTTCTACTATTTGACACCATTCCGTAATGTCATAAAAAATTAACTCGACTGGTTCTTCACCAATGAAATTATTTCGGTCCATAGGATAATACCTGGTATTCATATGCACCATTGATCTATATTAATTCTACCATTGCTACTACAAACCACCCTACCAATCAATATAATGGAAAAATATAGTCATCACATGGTTTGTAGTGTAGAAGGCCTCTTCAAATCCATCACCATAATGAATATCGATATCGATATAAAGTACACGCTGATGGAAATTTACCAATTCCAAGATGCCAAGCAGGATATCATTGACATAGCAAAAACCCAAAACCTCGCATCTCTTGGCATAGTGAAGACCACCGATCTAGTTTATGGAAATCTTTGCATCGTAGAAGTATGTAACTCTACTCTTGCTCCCATCATACTGGTGAGGACCAACAACATGAACAAACTCAAGGAACATGTAACCTTCTTTTGCAACTACGATTCCTCCCATAGTCAACGTAATATAATCAGGTTCTTTGGGTTTCAACGAAAGTGATCGTTCACTTTTGCATATTGTATGCTTTACATATATTTTGTTTACTTAACACAACAAAATCCTTCCATTTTCAACAACACTCTTCTCACAATTTGCACTTCTTTTTTTTATTGCAGGAATATTGCACATGAAATAAAGTGAAACACATTTTCATGGTTTATATATGCCAAATGTTTCCATATGTATCAAGGAACAAATGTTTGTAACACTCCTTGGTAGCTTGGCGCTTGGTTTGTTTGATTAATGACTTGGATTTGTTATTGATGTGGCAGGTGCGTGGGCCCATTCAACCATGGGCTCTTGGTGTTGAGCGGCCTTGGGGAAATAATTTTTTATAAAAATAAACTTTGGCTAACATATAAAACCAAAATTAATACATGTAGCCAATGTTTTTGAAAACTTTTTTTAAAATGAATAAATTTATGCACCATATAAAATACTCGTTTTGTTTGCTCACAACCTTTTAGCCTCTTTTTTTTTCTTTCAAACCTAATAAATTTCAATGATTTATCCAATGAAAGAAAACTTGAAACCACCCAAATCACCAATATAGCTTAAAATAAATTTAATGATGGCACTAACTTTTAGCAAATAAATAAATAGTGCTAACAACTGGGTCCACTTGGGATGCTATCCTCCCTGGGAGGTAGTAAAGAACCTCGTAGACCAGGTGCTAGATCCATTGGGTTGCTCCCAATATTTCTTTGAAACCCTCAACCTGTTATGAACTGAACCATCAACTGAAACCATTGTGCAAACAAATCCCACTCTGTCAACCTGTAACTTATCACCTGTCCATACTCTGAAGACTGAAAGCAACTGTAACTGCAAACCTTAACCTATAATTGAAATAAACTTGAAATTGAAACTGTAAATAAACTGAAAACTGCTGATAGAAATGCTCACCGTGTTGGGCTTATTCACACATACCTACCCTACTTAACCGAGCACCGATTCCCAATCAAGTAAACTTTGACTTCCAATGAAGCCAAACAAGTATTTTTTCCAAAAATTCTTCTTCTTCCTCATGCTTGATTGAAATTAGAACATAGGAACATAATAGAAAAAGGTTATGATGAAAAAATTGTCCTTTGCTGGAAACCCATAACCAACTACCCCATCTGAAAAATTTATAAATGTACTCTGCTACTGGATCATAAAAAGCATGAAAAAATTCAAAATACTCTATCATTTGCATACCATTAAAAGGATGTCCAAAAACTAGCTCCTCTTTCATACTGTCAAACTAATCTTCAAAATAACTTTGAAAGGAACTCTCATGACTATTTTCAAATGAAATATCCACAATTTCATTCAAAATTTCTGAATTTAAAACTTCACCTTCCTTATATGCTTCAACAGAAATATCATTCTTTTCTCCAATAGAATCAAGCAAACAAAATCCTTCTTCTTGAGATGAAATTTCTGAATGTGAAATATTTAAAGAAGCATTTATTTGAGAACCCTTACCTCTTTCTTTGTAATCCAATTCCTCATTGCAAACCACTAATTTTTCCACATGCTAAGATTGACTGCATGATTTTTCATCCTCCTCATCTTCCACTTCTAAAAAGTTCATGGAATTTTCCATATCCTAAAAATTCTGTTTTTGTTTAGAGGCTTTAAGTCTTTGTCTCAGCAGTTCAAATGAAGGATAACACAAAGGTAAATAGTCACCTTCAGCACACTCACTATCCTTTCTTTTTCAGCCTTTTGACTTTGAATTACAGTCACGTTTTCTTCACTAATGGGCCTTGAATTTGCAAAATTTATAGCTGGTTTTTTGGGTACAACATCCTCATATCATCATATATGTCCATACTGAAATATATTTTTAAATCACCACTAAAAAAATTTGTAACAAGCAGATTGCAATCTTCAGAAAACAAATTAGTAAAACCATGTTCTTTTACGTCACTAGGTTGATCATCTTTTTTCTCACAAAAAATAGAATTGGCATTCAAGACAAGTTCTTTTTGCTTATGTGGCTCAACCAATTCTAATTTCTTTTCCATTTTATCACCACTGTCTTGGTCTGAATTTTTTTTAGACAACCTAATATTGTCTTCAACCTCCAAACAATCAATAAACATGTGCTGCAATGTGACTGACTTTCTCTCCAAAAGAAGTAATGACAGTTGAGGAGGAAAAGTAGTTGCATAATAAAGTTTAACATCTTTTTCAAGAGGCTAGATTTCTTTTGGCATGTTATAATAAAAGCTTGCAAACCTCCTGTTAAAACTAGACATGGTTTCACCCTCGTTTTTCTTCATGGAATAAAACTCTAAAAGTATTTGGTCCAATGACCTCCTCTTACCCCAAAATTTCAAAAATATGTCACAAAAATCTTTCCATGTACTAATGGATTCAAGATAAAAGTGCTTAAACCATTCCTTAGCATCTCCTTGCAAGGGTTGGGAAAAATCCCTCATGCAAACATCATCATGTTCTACATCAAAGAGGTCAAGGAAATGCTCAAAGGCTTGTAAATGTTTTTCAATTGTAAGGTTCTTGGATTCTCCATCAAACTTAGGAAGGTATTTGTAGTGCTTTGTAGCAAAATCATGAATAAAATGAGGTAGATGAAGTGGTCTGTATCAGTTTGGAATATTGGAATAAACATGGTTACGTGGGACCTATGTATTGTCAACTTTGGTTTCATGAGGCTCACAAGGATGATCTTTAATGTCATGTGGTTCAAATGAAGGATCTTGATCAAAATCAAATGTACAGGATGATGAAATACTTTCAGTTCATAAAGAAGGATATACAGGAGTAAATTCATGGTTTTGTTTTGAGTGCAATGGACAATGGAAAACTATTTTGACAATCTTAGGAAAAAATAGGAAAAAATTTACAAGAAAGGATAAGACATCTTGGAGAAAATTGGAACTTGAGTACCTTATCTTTTAATCATGCATTTCCATGTTTTTACAATGAGCTCATTTCCACATTAGAGTCTGTTGGTTCTCTTTGAAAACTTGATCTCTGGATCATGCCACCAGTGAAGTCGCTGAAATTGGATTTTTTAAAATGGAGTCGCTAGGTGAAAAATGCACAACCTAGTTGATGTCTAACTGTTGTTAACCATCAACAATCGAATATGAAACTATGTCATTCATACCCAAGGAATATTTGAACCTTCGCTACGCAGCAACAACACCAATTTGTTATCACTTAGAATGTACCCAGGTTGTGAAAGGTAGATCCCAAGGTAACAACAAAAACTACTTTAGACTGTATTTCTGACCTAATATAGTAAAAGAGGAATCTCTCACCATTTACAAATCCTTCTTACTCAAAATATTCAATCAATGATACTTAGAAGGTCATATTTTTTATGGGACAAATAGGACAAGTTTTTTTTTAAAATATTTGGTAGGACAGTCATGGAGGAGACCATTGGGAAATGGAGACAACAATCAGATCTGAAATAGGTTGCAGGAGGTAGGGTTTTGAAGGATTATGGATAGAGGTAAGGTAGACCCCATTTCATCAGTCTAGAGGTATTATCAGGTTGATTAGTAGACAGAGGGAGACAACCCATCAAGCAAAGCACCAAACTTGGGTGAGTTCTGCAAGAATTTAGAAGAAAACTGTTTGAAAATGCTTGAACTCTGAACCTAGAGCATACACGATGAATTCTAGTTCATGACCCTATTACTAAAGCATGAAAGTAGATACAGAATGGAGTGATATACTGGGAAAACAATTACACAAGAAAATAACTTACTAAAAAAAAATATGGCACAAGACTCTCTACCATGGAAGCTTCAAACATTCTTCCTCTGCAATTTTATTCATCTCTAGAAAATGGAAACCTATTACAATGAAGAGCCTCTATGATATTGAAAATAAAACCCCAAAAATATCAATTAAATTTTAATTTATCAAAAAATAACCTCTACCTAACCTTGAATTTGAAACCTAACTGAACTCTAAAAATAGAAACAGTTACAATACATTTCCTTCATTTCAGGATGCAAACTATTGAACAATAGGTTTCAAATTCCCTCCTACATATCTCTAATGGTGATAGATATGTGAAATACAAAAGATTTTTTTGTAATGGACCATGTTCTCGAAAAAATCCGTGTCTTTTTTTCTCTTATTCACATCCAGCTCCTCGGAATATGCCTTCGAAACTGATGAATCAGATAGTAAACCTGTAAATTTCTGGAAAAATACCCTGTGAATATATTTTAAATTATCCCAACTTGTGATACCTGTGTAAAAACCAAAAGAATTTTTTGAATATAGTCCAGTTGTAAATACAAACCTCTCTCAATTTCTTAAAATTCAAGTCCATTTGTCTGAAACAATTCTTTGAATTTTGTGACTAAAATAGTCTTTTGGAAACCTGAACATTTTGCTTTGAAGATGAATTCGATTCTCTCAAACCATAATATACATGTGAAAAATAAGATAGGTTATTGTGTATGGGTATGTTATAAATAAAAACCTCTCTTAGTTTCTCAAAATTCATCTCGGTTTTGTAGCAACAATTGATTGAAAACAATGACCAAAACAGTCATTTTCACGAAATAATTCTTCTTCTTCTGCTTCAATTGATATTGGATATTTTGTTTGTTGTTCTTGATGTTAAATATGGTACACTTGCTAATGAATTTATTCTGATTGTATAATATCCTTGAATTTTATTTTAAGTTTATCCATAAACTGACTTCCGTACTCTTTGCATTCTATTTTATGCTTAGAAATCCTTGAAATACTTTTTCCCAATAGTTTTAATGTATGTATTGAGTCGGCATTTCAAATACACTTACTCTTGAAAGAAAATAAAAATACATACGATGAAACTTTCTAAACTTCTTCAACATGACAATATAGGATGATTTGACTTGTATTCAAGTTACAGTGGCCATTACACCTACAATCAGCAAAATTATTAAGTTATTTTTACACCAAATGTGGCAAGTGCAGTTTTAGCGGACATTTCAAACAATGGAATTAAATTCCACCAAATCCATCCCATATTAAAAAACTTTCATTTCTTATAAGTGAAATAATTCTGGACTGTTGGTTTATTCATCAAATCTGACACATGCCTCCACTTACCCATTGTATAAAATTTTGCTGATTTTAAAATTGACTTTCCTTGTGCAAGTTCACATTGCAGAATTTTTTTGAATCATAAATTACAAATCTCTCCAAATATTCGCCATTCAATTCTGTTGGATCGACCAAATTCCACAAATTTTAAAATTTAATTTTTCCTTTCTTGTTGTCAACGCGGAAATAATGCTAGTCATGGATTTTCCTCACCTGCTAATCTGACTGTCAATTCTTTCTGTTGTTTGACACCATTCCACAATGTCATAAAAAATTAACTCGGGTGCTTCTTCACCAGCGGAGTTATTTCGGTCCATTGGATAATACTTGGTATTCATATGCGCCGTTGATCTATATCACTTCTACCATTTCTGCTACAAACCACCCTGCCAACTAATAAAACGGAAAAATACAGTCATCACATGGTTTGTAGTGTAGAAGGCCTCTTCAAATCCATCACCATAATGAATATCAATATCAATATAAAGTACACGCTGATGGAATTTTAGCAATTCCAAGATGCCAAGCATGATATCATTGACATAGAAAAAACCAAAAACCTTGCATCTCTTGACATAGTGGAGACCACCAACCCAGTTGATGGAAATATTTGCATCGTAAAAGTATGTAACTCTACTCTTTCTCCCATCATACTGGCGAGGACCAACAACATGAACAAACGCAAGAAACATGCAACCTTCCTTTGCAACTATGATTCCTCCCATAGTCAACGCAATATAATCAGGTTCTTTGGGTTTAAACAAAAGTGATCCTTCATGTTTGCAGATTGGGTGCTTTACATATATTTTGTTTACTTAACGCAGCGACATCCTTCCATTTCTAGCAACACTCTTCTCACAATTTGCACTGCTTTTTTTTATTGCAGGAATATCCCACATGCAATAAAGTGAAACACGTTTTCACGGTTTATTTATGCCAACTATTTCAATATGTATCAAGGAACAAATTTGTGTAACACTCCATGGTAGCTTGGAGCTTGGTTTGTTTGATTTATAACTTGGATTTGTTGTTGATGTGGCAGGTGCATTGGTCCATTCAACCATAGGCTCTTGTTGTTGAGCGGCCTTGGGGTAGTATTTTTTTATAAAAATAAACTTTGGCTAACATATAAAACAAAAATTAATACATATAACCAATGTTTTCAAAAACTTTGTTTGAAATGAATAAATTTATGCACCATATAAAATAATATTTTCCTTTTCTCACAACCTTTTAACCTCTTTTTTTTTCTTTCAAACCTAAGAAATTTCAATTATTTATCCAATGAAAGAAAACTTGAAACCACCAAAATCACCAATATAGCTTAAAATCAATTTAATGATAGCACTAACTTTCAGCAAAAAACAAATAGTTCTAACAGAACCAAAATCTCTTATCTTGGTTGAATCATGTATTTTATAAACATCCTTAGCCTTCTAAGGTTACCAATCCACCCACAAACTCAAGCCAATTCGAATTTGGGTGTGGGCTCAAGATTTGCCATGTGTCCTCCCTTTCCTAGCCTTCCATATTCCCCCAATTTGAGTAGGAACCCATTGAGCTTCCCCAACTCACATGAGATCCATCTTGGATGATATATTTCGACATGACATGTCATATATGTCGGATTTCAGCATTCATATCTTATTTGTGTCATAGGTGTCATAGCATATTCATCATTGTTGTCATATATCTAGGGAATCTAGTTTGGGTGTCTCACTAGATCCAAAATGCCTCTTCCTCTTCAATTGGAGTTAAAATTCCACTCCAATTCAACTTGAAATGATTCATTCCAAGTATATTTACCTTCCAACTCATCCCAAGACCCTTGGGCTTCTTATGGATTCAAAATGACAAGAGGAGGATTCCATGTGGCAAAGAAAATCTAGCTTGTGTGGGTCCCACATTCTCCATTTGTCTTCATGATCAATTGCCACTTTGATTTTCCATTTTATTTATTTATTTAGCTCCTTTATTAAATATTTATTCCATTCTAATCTTCAAACATTATTTTTTGTCCCCCTTATTCCAAATCCCAAAGCTTCCACCCCCAACCTAGGAAACTAGTAATTTTCCTCCTTGGCAATTATTTGACCCTTCGCATCAATTTGATCAAATATCATGAATATGGAAAATGTGATTAGGCCATTGTGATCCAATGAAAAATTTAGGACATGAAAAATCCTCCCTTCCCAATATTTCTTGTCCTCAAGCAATTTCAAACATGGGTGTTGAAGAACCTGCTTTATGTATGATTCTTTGAAGTTGCCACTAAGTTTCCCAACTTTGATTCTTTGAGATTCCATGAATATTTTAGAGAGGAACAACATGCTTTTGGATGCACTAATTTGTTTAAAATCAATTTATTAAGTGGGTAATCCATCCCCCATACTGCTTGTTTCCCAAAAAATTTCAAATCCATGGGACTAAAAACTATCCCAGGGTCCCATTGCTTGTATTGCACTCCAATAATTAAGAGTGCTCTCCAACCCATATCATTAGGAAAGAGAATTTCGGGATCCCATTTTCTTGTATGCATTCTTCCAAACATCATGAGTACATAATATATTTCATCAAAGTACATAACAACATAATAAAAACGTACATCAAGGAGGTGCCTCATAAAAAAATCATGAAAGTGCGTATACCTCCAAGTAAGTAGACCACCATTTTCCAAGTGCATATAAGCATCAAGTGACCAATAAAATTTTCTCCAACGACATGGGTGAGGATCCCATGTCCCATAATTGTGCTCCAAAAGGATTTGATATGCATCAAAATATTCAGCCATGTATTCTTTCATCCAAGAAGTGAATGAAGAATATCCACTAAAATCTGAACCAAATAATGAGCAAAAAAAAACAAGGAGACTTCAAATGACTCAAAGAAGTCTCACCCATACATCCATGAATGAGAGAATCATAAATATATAACAAAGTATGTGGCTGGAAACAAAAATGCTCTCCAATCATAAATCTATTCACCCCAGTGTTGGATGAAGTTCCTCCAACATCAAATGAACCAAGTGTTGAGAAAGAAAAACCATGAGTATTCAAGTGACTCAAATCCATATCATAGGTGCATCCATGTAGATGTTCATCATCACAAAGTAACAAAGGATTTTTCCTCAAATGTGAATAATAATGTTCTCCAACCATGTCATCATAAAAATTAAATCTACGAGTTCCATACTCCTCATGTGGCACCATAAAAAGAACCCGTTCACCCATACTTCATTGAGACTAATGTTGCAAAACATGGAATTGTAGGATGTAGGAGAATGAACTAACTGACCCAAATGATCAAAAAGTGTAGAAGTTTCATCATGGGAAGGATCCATATGGGTAGTATCATGCAGCTCCTTCAAAAGTGTGATACCTTTGTCATAGATTGGTTCCAATGTAGAGGAATCATGCTCTTCTTTAAAAGTTGCATAACCTTCAACAAGAGACAATTCAAGTTCCTCTTCCACCACATAAAGTGTTTGGATATATTCAATTTCATCTTTAGACACATCAATCACATTCAAATTTCTACATTTCTCATGATCCACCATGTCATGAGAATTCTCCAAACAATCTACCATTTGACAATCTGAAACATAGGAGGAAAAACAAGTATCTTGCAATTTTTCAAGAAGTTGCTCATTTTGAACTATGAGCTTATGATTATCCTCATTATTCTTCAAGTATGCATCATGTAACAATTCATTAAGCTCAAAAAAATGGTTTCTATAAAAAATAAAAGACATGAAATTACCCTTAATGTGGCACATTGCTCTTTTAATCTTCTCCATGTATTCTAGGAAGGATGTTTCCTCCAATGAATTATCTCTCCAACAAGAATTTGACACTATTGCTTGAGTGTCATGGAGTATGCTAAGGGACTCTTGGATCTTCTTTTCATTCATATTTAAGGACCCTTCAAGAAAATGAGGCGCTTGCAAATTAACCTCCTCATCTTCTTCCTTCTTCCTTGGACCAACTTCATGAAGCTCAAGTGGCGATGAGGAAGTTGATCTTGTTTCTTCTTCAACTTCTACAAGGTTTTCATTTTCATGTTTAATTGAAGTTTTGCTTGCAACAACACTTTCAAATATGATCTCTATGTCACCAACTTATAGTTGTGAGTACCCATCAGTAGGAACTCTTTCATAGTTCAATGATCCATCAATAGATTCTATTTGATTTGCACAACCCCCATCAGTAAGGATTGTGTGCTGGTGTTCACTTTCCTCTTTATGTTCTTCTCTACAATCACCTTGAGGTAATTGATTCTCCACTTCATGAAAATCTATTTCTTTCTGTAATGGTGTACCTAGGCTCTTTTCACAAGTAGGCTGATTTTTTCTCATTTCATGCTCTTCCAAATTTGTGGATTTCTTATTGTTCCTTAATGAATTCACATTTGAATTATTTTCCCTAAATTCATCTAGCCAATCATAAAAGTTTTCAAAATGAATGCTCTTATGTATCTCTCCTTGATGGAAACTTTTATTACCCCAGCTGCCAGCTTATTCCTAAGTTGTCTAGCCATCAATTTGAATCCTTTCATAAGATTCTTGTTCATGTCTTCAAATATAGGTCCAATATTTTCATATGCTCCTTGCCATCATATTAGGCATTAGAGGAATTTTGGGGTCTAAAATGGGCCTCCTAAGGAAAATAATAAAATAATAGTTAAAATAATAAAATAATATTGATTAATTTTGGAGGAAGAAAGAAAAAAACTACTTTTTGTGTTCGTATTTTTGACATATCTCGCTGTGTTTTTACTCAAATTTTGATTGGGAGAGCTCATTGGATGTGGAATTTGATTCTACATCCAACTATTACCCACACAGAATACTTTTGACGGACCCCGCTACCCCAAAAACAAGAAATACCTGAAAAAACATGATGATGATGTCATCATCACGTTTTTTCAGGTATTTCTTGTTTTTGGGGTAGTGGGGTCCATCAAAAGTATGATGTGTGGGTACTCGTTGGATGTGGAATCAAATTCCACATCCAACGATCTCTCCCGATCGAAATTTGAGTAAAAACACAGGGAGATATGTCGAAAATACGAACAAAAAAAGTAGTTTTTTTTAATGACAAATATGTCAATTCAACCATTATGGTTGACTTATTTTATTGAAATTCTATTGGTTCTTGAATTCCAACTCACAAAAACTTATTTTGGCACGTTTTCTTATAAGGCCCATTTTAGACCCCAAATTTCCTCTAATGTTCCCTTTTCATCCCTAGTGATAGTTTCCTCAAAAAATTGCCTTCTTCTCCTACTTTTTTTTCCTCTTCAACAAAAATTTTTTTGGTTTCAATATATAATGGTGGTCCCTGAATTCCTGTACTCATAAATATCAGACCAAATCATGTTCCAAGATCATGCTCTGATACCACTTTAATGCCCCTATTTCAAAATTTTATTACAATGACCAATTTTTCATTTTTTCTCCTATTTCGACCTTTGACTAGTTTTGATGTATAGGTCTCCAAATTGGTCCAAATGCTCAAAAATATTATCTAAATCTGTATGAATGATATTAATACTTTAATATTATGTTCAGGGATGATTTATGACCCTACAATTACTTCTTAAAACTTGTTTAATGTTCTCTTCAAAGTAGGAGTCTTTACTAGCAATTTTGGGGTTCTAATTCCCCCGGAATGAATACTAAAAATGGCTTCCCAAATGCACTCGATCCAACTATAATTTATGAATTTAATAATTGTACATGTAAAGGACATAAATATGAACTCATATGCATCACCATTCAACTTTTAATGTCTTCTATAACTCCCTTAAATCATATGCAAAAAGACTAGTTTCAACCTTGGGGGGAATGATAAGGAAAACTTCTCCAAATGCTATGAAACTCAACAAAATAAATCCAAATGATTATGTAATGAACATTAAAATAATACAATCCGTCAATAAAATTCCATTCATCCATAAACCATCAGTATTTTACTTATCCATTCGAATCTATCAACATTATATTGGTTCACAACAAGGTAGTGGGGGAAATGGAACTGTTTCTTCATTGTTCAACATTTATACATGAAAATTTTGGGTATTTCGACCTGAGAGTCTTATGAAATTTTAAATACAAAAATAATAGTCCATTAATCCATAAACTATCAGTATTTTACTTATTCATTCGAATCCATCAACATTACATTGGTTCACAACAAGATAGTGGGGAAATGGCACTATTGCTTCATTGATTAACATTTTTACATTAAATATTTCAGTATTTAGAATTGATATTATTATTAAATTGAAATATATAGAATTTAAATCATAACATAAAATAATGGGGCATTATAATATTCCCCAAAGAGATCAATAGATCACCCAAAGCGCAATCCCTCAAAGAGCAAGAATATGCCATAAAAAATGGAAATGGTTGAGAGAAAGTGTTGCAATAGAAGGAACCAATAGATTCTATGTAGCTTAAATAGGAAAATAAAAATCCATTAAATCTCCATGAAATACGTGAGTGGCCTCTCTAAACACCAACTTGGATGGGAATCTTTCATTCTCAGAATAATGGAAAAACTGGTCATCCACTAGCTCGCACAATTCACAAACGAAAATTTCTCAAATGAACCAAAAGCTATTCTCTTGGTTGATTCCTATATTTTATAAAAATAATTATCCTTATAAGGTTAACAATCCATCCAAAAAATCAATCCAATTCAAATTTTGGTGTGGGATCATGATTTGCCATGTGCCCTCCCTTTCCTAGCCTTCCATCTTCCCCCAATTTGAGTAAGAACCCATTGAGCTTCCCAAATTCACATGAGCACCCTATAGGATGCTCTATTTAGAACTGAAATTTCATATATTCCATATTTCATCTTTCATATATGATTTGTGTCATAGGTTTCATAGCATCTTCAGTATTGTTGTCATAGAGCTAGGGAATCTAGTCCAAGTGTCTCACTAGCTCCAAAATGCCTCTTCCTCTTCCATGGGAGTTACTCTTCCACTCCAATTCGACCTGAATTGATTCATTCCAAGTATATTTACCTTCCAACTCATCCCAAGACCTTGGTCTTCTTATGGATTCGAAGTGACAAGAGGAGGATTCCATGTGGCATAGAAAATCTAGCTTGTGTGGGTCCCACATTTTCCATGTGTCTTCATGATCAATTGCCACTTTGATTTTCCCTTGTATTTATTTATTTATATCCTTTATTAAATATTTATTGTCCTCCTTATTCCAAATCCCATGGCTTCCACCCCCAACCTAGGAAACTAGTAATTTTCCTCCTTGGCTATTATTTGACCCTTGGCATCAATTTGACAAACTCTCATGAAGATGGAAAATATGATTAGGAAATTGTGATCCAATGAAAAATCTGGGACATGACACCAATATCTTCATGGTCTAAACCAATTACATACATCATTTTCCTACTATATTTTCCTTATTTTTGACCTTCACAACTATGGTTTACCCTCATTCTCTCCCAAAAAAAGCCCAAAAAACCCCAAAAAGGCCTAAAAACCTCAAAAGAGGCTTAAAAAACCAAAAGGGGCCTAAAAACCCAAAAAATGGCTAAAAAACCCAAAAAGGGATTAAAACCCTAAATAGTGTTCCAAAACCCTAAAAGAGAGAAAAGGTCAAAAAGCCTAAAAACATATTATAAAAGTACTGTGAATGCCTCTATCAAAATATTCTTATCCATTTTTTCCATTATTCTATTTTGTGAGTATGGTGAGAAACCATTATTCTCTAGTATTCACATCCCATCTTTTCCATCATCTCGTTTCCCCACCATTCCCACATAGTATGTTGAGAGATTCTTCATACCCACCTGTAGACCCAGCCAGTGGAGAGGTAGACCAATTCCGAGACAGCCACTGTGGCCCATTTTTTAGAAAAAGAAGGTATAATTGTCATATTTTATTATTATTTAGTTTAGCCGTAGAAGTTTATTCAATTTATTGTTACTGATATTATTTGTTGTTTTAGTTGTTTTTCCATGAAATCTACCTTACTATCCCATTGACGTAAGGCTAGTGCTTTGGCACATAGCAGGGGTGAAAACCCCACTACAATAACCTACCAAAATTTTCTTATTATTTTCAACATGTCTTTTGATTGTGTGAGACACATAGAAGTTTATATGTTTTTTCCTCTCTAATTCACGGCCTAAATCTGTCAGTTTATATTCTTGTTTTATCTATACATGAATGTCCTTATCTGAAGATTTGAGAGGTGCTCTTTTACATGTTAGCTTCTGATAATAGTTCTCCTAAGATCCCACACAAGTATAATGCATTTTAGGCTTGATTTCAGTGCTTAATTTGCCACATTTAGATCCTTTCGATGATTTAGAAAGCTAAGACTTATGTGTCACCTACAGTTGGATCATCGAATGAACTGTAAATAATTAATTGAGGCTTCAACAGTGGAAACTTGAGTGGATTATGTTCTAATTTCTAAATGACATTATAAATGGTTAAAGCTACAATGTTGAAAGAATGGAGCGGTGTGGTATTCCACGAGAGAGATTGTTACGTTGCACACTTTCACCTTATGGTGCTAGTGTGATGGGCATACATTCAGTTGGGATTACTTGTCTGTTTCTCTGCATAGTATTTTATTTTCTACGGGGGGATTCCCTATATACCAATCATACCAATATTTCATTTCATTTTATTCCAAAGTATTGTTGTTCCCCACATTTCCTTCGCTGGGATTTTTTTTGTCATAGAATAAGATAAATCTTTCCATCTAGTCTAGGGTTTGTTTTCACCTTCTAGGGATCAATTTTGGTCATTATGTGCCACATGGTTAATGTAACAAATAATTTGAAAGTGAAGAACAAGAAGAATCTGTTTCATGGCCCTATTTTTACCTCCAATTGGTGTTTTTTTCTCATTGCCCAAATATTTAAGCGGATAGGAAAAAATACATGGATTTTGTTTGCTTTTAGAGAAGAACCCGCTGTTTAATCCCTTAGGAGAGATATTGTAGTTCAAAATGAAGTTGTTTCATTCCCCTTGATTTAGTTCCATTTGGGATTAATTGTCTTACTACCTAAATGTTTAGGCAGATATGGAAAGATTCTTGGATCTTGTTTTATTTTAGCTAAGAATTTGTTGTTGGATTTATTATTGCAGTTCAAAGTTTAGGTTTTACTCATATGGTATGTTTTATGTGTCATCCTACTCACTTTTTCTTGACCTTAAATGAACACAAACCAATATCACATTTTTTTCTTATAATCACCTTTGTTAGATCAGTCCATATATTTTTCTTACCCTTTTCCATGTTCACCTGAGTGTGTTTAGCCTTGTATCTTTTTCCCACCCTTTTTCATGTTCACATGAGTGAGTTCAGTCTTGAATATTTTCCATATTTTTACAACTCCTTTTTATATTCACCTGAGTGAGTTCAATCCTGTAATTTAGCTTAATATTTTTTCAACTCCTTTTCATATTCATCTTTTTGAAGTGAAACCCAAGTGATGCTTTCACCTTTGTTGATGGCATCCATGGTAAATATATCAATGTAGATTCGTAGTCTAATGTGGATAATACAGAGGAATTTGAACCAAGCACATGCTGGCATAGAACCCAGCAAGATTGGCCTCAAACTGTTGAGTTAACTTCTTGAGCTCTTGAAATACTCTACTTAGATGCATTCAATGTGATTTGATTAGTATCTCTTCAATGAGTTGTATGCAATGCAAAGTATTTTAAGTGGCATTTTCCTTGCCATAAGACTGTTGGTTAGTTGTTTATTGAGAGAATTCATTTTTGTGAAAGTGTAATTATTTTTGATCTCATTATTTGGGTGAACACTTAACCATCCTCATGGGACAATAAGCAGTAAATAATAGAAATACTTATGCCATAATCAGTTGAAGGAGCATAATTTCCAGGTAATTCCATCATCACAACTGTAAGTCCTTTCTAGAATGCAGGTATTCCTATATTTGAAATACAATATTTGCTACGAATTATATATATATTTTAAAATACACAGTAAATGTCGCTATAACGACATAGAAATGTTACTATATCGAAGAATCAGTGCTTAGTCGCTTCTCATTTGTGACAAACACTCATCTCTATAGTGATAGGTTGTTGTCTCTATAACGACGATAGACCATCTCTATAGTAATGGACAATGACTTGGGCATTTCTTGGTGTCAACATACTTTCGTGTCTATAGCGACGGGTTGTCGTTGCTATTCTGACCAACCTACGTTGCTATTGCTACTAATGTACATCGCTAAACCGACGCGATATAAAATAGTAGCTTGATTTTGCTACAAACTTCCCTCACTCCCACGATGCAATATGAAAAAGTCCTTTTTTTGCGACAATCTTCCGTCGCTATAGCGATGCCCAAACAACATTCAAATGAAGAAATTTGAATTTGTCGCTTATTTTTCCCATAATAAACCATCGCTATAGCAACGTGCATCTGTAGATATAGAGACAAATACACGTCACTATATCGACGCTAATTGATTTTTTAAGCAAAAGCCACAATCACCACGTGTTATCGATGTTTTGTCGCTATACCAAAGACATCTTTGAAAAGTGGCTAATGTGACAATAATTTAGTCTTTTAAATGTCGCTATAGTGACAAATATGTGTTTTTATAGCAATTATTTTTCATGGGAAAAAGGTTCACATGTATTAGTGATACCATTTTCAATTGGTGCAAAAGGTGTTCATGAGAATCTTCTAAGAATAAAACAAGAATAAAAAATATTCCTACCATGGTAATTAAGTCATCTACTGGAGGAGAAACTCTAGAAATGACTAAATTTGGAAAAATCACCACTAAAGACTCACTAATGTAACTATGAACAACTGAAATAGTGAACAGTTAGTTAACTAGCCATGGTAGGTGAGAAAAGACACATTTTTCCTCAAATGATGTAAAGAAGGTGCTTATCATACTGAGAGTGAACTGAATGTGGACCATCGGAGCATGACTGAACACTTACTAGGGTGAACTGATAATGAGACTCTCATAACTCAGTGTGGGATCCTAAAATATAGGGATTGGTCTCTATAGATCCTAGATTGATGCATGAGGGTGCAACAAGTGGCTAGTGGGCCCCAGAAGACACCTGCATGCACTAATGGAAGTCATAATATTATCCTAAGTTAAGAAACTAACAAATAGACTATGGTGGACAAGGGAGGATTACACATTAATCCTAACACACCAAATTAATACAAAATTGGACAACCTAAGCCATGGAAACTGAGACCAAAGGCCACCCATACAATAATAACTAAAAAATTAACTTCTCAAAAAAACAAGGAAACGGGGAAAACCTCAAGGGAAACCCGCCCCCCCTGAAAATGAATAGTAGGGAACTGGATCAATCCTTTGCACCATGTAGATATTTGAGATAAAAATATATCTTCTCAGTAGAATACTTTGTAAAATTTTCTACACCCTCCTGCTTTGTAGGGCAGTAATGCAGTATGATAGTCATGTTGTTCACTAGTTCTTTGATATAGTGCATGCAGAATTCTATGTTTTTGGTCCGTTGTTTTTGTACTGGATCACATGAGATTTTGATTCCACCTTGATTATAACATAAATTTATTCTAAGGGTGAAGTGTGAATACCAAACTATGTCAGAATCCCATGTATCCAAACTACATGAATAACTTCATTCACATCCCCTAATACTCTGTTTTGGCTGAAGAGTGTAAGAGCTGCTTGCTTCTTTCTTGATCTACAGATTGGTCCTTCTCCCAACATGAACACAAACCCTGAAGTATATATTTTGTTCATAATTTATCTAGCCAATTTTGAGTCAATAAAACCAACCATATCTATTTGAGCACTAGTAGAATAGTGAATGCCAAACTCTTTAGTACCTTTTCCATAGTGCAAATTTCTCTTTGTTTCCCTTGAATGTAGCTCACGTGGTTCCTACATGAACCTAGAAACAACACTAATAACATATGATAGGTTAGATATTGAATGATTCAATTACAATAAGCTACCAATAATCTGCTTGTAGAGTGTTCTATCAACCATGGGTGCTGAACCACCTTCTTCCAACTTGATGCCAGATAGGAAGGGGAAGGATATTGTCTTGCAATCAGTCATACAGAACCTATTGAGAAAGTCAGATACCTATATGGACTAAGTAATCATGTTCCCCAAAACTTTTTTATTCACTTCAAGTATAATAAACTGCCTCAATAGACCTACATTTTTGACAGAGAAAGCTTTAATCAAGGTTGACTTGATGTACCTCAA
The DNA here is from genome assembly GCA_001517045.1 of Pseudotsuga menziesii. Taxonomy (NCBI): domain Eukaryota; kingdom Viridiplantae; phylum Streptophyta; class Pinopsida; order Pinales; family Pinaceae; genus Pseudotsuga; species Pseudotsuga menziesii. The sequence goes on from LPNX011143885.1 coordinate 234,800, forward strand.
TCCTACAGTTGAACCATCGGTAATGAGAAAGTCATCCACACACAATACAAACAACAATAATAAACCTTCCTTATGTTGCATGTAGACATTGTAATTATAATTGCACCTTCGAACCTCTATTATAGTAACAATGAATCCATTTTGGCATACCATGAACTTGGGGATTTCTTGAGCCCATAGGTTGTTTTCCTTAGTATTCATACCAAGAAAGAATCTTTAGTGTACCCTTGAAACTATCTCATGTAGATCTCTTCTTTCAAGTCACACTAGAGGAAGGTACTTTTCACATCCATGTGATGTACCTCCCATTCCTTCAAAGTTGCTATGGCCAAAACAAACATTATGGAATCCATTCTTGCAATAGGGATGAATATTTCATTGTAGTCCAATGCATGAGCTTGTGAATACCCCTTCGAAACAAATCGATCCTTGTACTTTGTAGTAGATCCATTAGTTGTTAGTTTTGTTTTGTAGATCCATTTTCACTACACAAGATTTATACCTAGAGGTAAGGAGACAAGATCCCATGTCTTATTGTTTTGTAGTGAATTATATTCTTAATCCTTGTCTTCCTACCACCTTGGATCATGGAAATCCTCTTTGTAGGACTATGGATCAGAACCCGACATCATGTATCACCTCTATGGGAGAAGTGGGTCTGTATGACATAGCACAAGGTTCTCATATTTTAAATTGAGATCTAATTTTCCTTCTATCAGATGGATCCACAACATTCTTCCTAGGAACTTCAATGAATTTTCAATCCCATTTATGCCTTAGATTAGGAGTATGAGATAGATCTAGATATGAATATGCTTGATCTTCATTCTCAATATCAATATTTGGTTCCTCTTGGTCCTCATCCTTGGATTCTAAATTTGAATCATCATATGAAACATCATCTTTGCAAATGGAGTAGGTTGATTATTTATACATTTCTCTTCAGCTGGTTGTGGATCATGTAATGGATCTTCAATGAATTGGAAAATACACTCTATGAAGAATATCATGGCTGTAATCTACATCAACTTGTAATATTTTTCATCATCTTCATATCCCAATAGAGTGCATTTTCGCTACTTTTAGGTTGGAATGATTTTCTCTTGTCATATGGGATTCTCGCCCATTCTTTCGAGCAGAAAACCCTTAGATATCTGAGATTATTCTTATGTCCCATGAGTGATTCGAATGGAGTGACCCCAACTACTGACTTATGAGGTAACTTGTTATGGATGTATGAAGCACATCTTACTGCTTCAGAACACATATATGGTGGAAGATCCTTTGCTTCAAGCATGCAAGTTTTCATTTCTTTCAAGGACCTATTCTTCCTCTCAGCTACACCATTTTGTTGTGGTGTGTGTGGGACTAGATGTTTCATTTGAATACCTTCTAGAGTAAAAAATTGTTGAAACTCTCTTTTAATGTACTCTCCTCCATTGTATTATCCGAGTTCTTTAATATTCTTCCCAATAGTGTTCTCAACTAAGGCCTTGAAAACTTTGAAAGTATTAAACACCTTAGACTTCTTATAAAGAAAGTAGATCCAACAATACCTATAGTAGTCATCAATGAAGGTCATAAATTATTTGGATCCATTCATAGATGTTGTAGGTATTGGTTTAGAGACATCACTATGTATCAAATCAATTATGTAGGCAACTCTTATTTCCTTCCCAACATCATACTTTAGCTCTAGATGTTTCCCTGCCATGAAACCTTTGTAGACACCTTGAGAGGACTTGATGAGAGGAAATCCCTCAACCATTTCTTGATTTTGCAGTTGCTAGAGGCACTTGAAGTTCATATGGTCAAATATTTCATGTTAGATTTTGATTGTCTCATTTACATGGGTTAATAGGGAACTTTAATGTGAGTATGGGAAAAATGTGAGAACCCATATGCCTTGGAGGCATAACTAGCATCATCTTTAGCTATCATCTTCCTAGTAGAGATATCTGAGATCTCAACTATGTCAGGTTCAAATACAACTCCCTTTAGTGAACCAATGTGGGTCATATTGTAAACAAACATAAAATTTGCCGCTAAGGAGGGAACATACATGACTTTTTTTTAACACTCCATGATCAAATTGAACTAAGCCCTTCCTAATAGATGGGATTTGAGAATTATCTCCCATGTGTATGTTAGGACTATTGTCAGGAAATTCACACCTTCTACGGATAGAATTTGTTCCTCTGGTCTTAATGGTTCACATCCAGAACAAATAAGTTTCAACAAGGATGATAGACTTCTCCTAGAAACTACAGACACCTAGAATACAATCTTTAGAGATTGATGTGGCCCTTCACCTATGGAAAAATATCTCCAAGAAGATACCTGCAAAAATACATCAAACACAAAAGATCAAAAGTACCAAAGTATTATCTATAGATCTATATTGGTGACTAAGGAATCCAATAATAAACATGCAAGATTATACATGACAAGTTATATGGGAATAAAAGCAACTTTGAATTGATAAATAATGAAAGAGTCTAGAACATGTGCCTTAGTTTTGATGCACTCCTCCACAAAACCAATGTCTCATCCCTGATAGCTCCAACTTGCTCCTCTATGCTCACTCTTGATTGATCAGGCTAGAATGTCAAAATGGCAGCATGACTTTGCTCTCTCCTCAACCATGGGGTATGAGCCTATTTATATAAGCCTCAAATGGATAGAGATGGTTGATATTTTGGTGGATGAGGTGGATAGGATATCCCCAAAGCATGGATCTCGAGCTCAACTGACTCAAGTGAATAGGGATAAGGCCTGCCATTAAGCTTTTGATCTAGAAGCTTCGTGAAGTCTCTCTTTTTCAATTTTTACCAAGGGCACCGCTCCTACTCCTTGATGACAAAGTAGTGTTAGGAAGAACCACTCTTTAAACAAAGAGGAAAGGCAGTGCCACTGCCTGTCTTCAACACAACTTAGGCAGTGCTAAAGAAGGTACCCCTCCTAAGCTTAAGGGTAGAAGCGGTGCTAGGTTTTTATGTGCAAATTTGACACTTGGATCAAGGTTTTTACTTGAATATTTAAGAATCAGGGAAAACATGGATGTTTAGGACTATCACATGTTGATGATAAGATTTGGGTGTAACCAAATGCCCCCCAAAGCATGAGGTTAGAGGAATATGATAGGCGAGAGCTTTGATAGCTAAAAGTTATCAATTTGAGGAAAGAATCGGCTTGATCGGAGATCAACATCAATCAAGCATCTGCAGTACATCAATACTTTTGAATCATGAGCAAATGTGTCTTCACCATGGCTACAGGCCAATACAAGGAATATCCATGGGAAAAAAGAACGAACATGGCTACTAGAATACAGCGTAGATCCATGTGATAAATGACTCAAACTTGGACATAGCTACCAGACATACAACATAGATCTATGTCATACAGATGCAAATTTGAGCATAGCCATGACCATACAAAATGTGGATCCATGTTGGTACTTCATACAAACAGATACCCAGGGTCTTTGTCTCGTCTTCCACAAAGTATGATTCTATCCATGTGATTACAATGATCTGAAGTCGAACATGGTATAAACCACTTGATTACCAGTCAATGATGTGAACCATTAACAAGTTCGAGGGAGATAACCATTGATGTCAATGATTCCCAAGGTACCATAGTACAATCTACTGAGTGTGAATAGATATTTTGATGTCGAACACTCAGTCGAATCTCTTGATCAAAGGTCAACGATGCGAACCTATGTCGAGAGTGAGAGAATATGTCATTAAGGCATACAAATCTCAAGGTACTAAACTTGTTTCTAAGACTATTTCCCAGATGATGAGTTGAGGTCAATAGGAATAGTCTCATAGAAGGAGGGCCATGATGAATCCCACATCAACGACACGAAACTCAGAACAAAGTTTCAGAATGTCATAGATAATGTAACCATAGAACTGAATCAAAACTATTGACACAAAAGGTTGTTTTAACTGTAGGGGTAAACTTTTTACTTCCTTTGAACATTGGGCGGCATGACAAAATACTTGGCAGCATGGCTAGACCAGAAGGACACACAATACGATAGTGGACAATGCGTTCTTTTGAAAAACTCAAAGGAGTGACATGACTCACGAAAGTGAATCAACTTGTAAGTCAGCTGAGTATCCAATTGACTGAATGATATTCAGACAAGTGCCATGTTGAAAGGTGATAAAAAACTACCATTTATTTGAAAAATGATTCCCTTCCCTTAATTCCCCCATCATGATCGATGAGTTCCTCTTTTTCATTTTTACGAGTCCAAAGAGGGTAACAAACACTCATTTTTCTTGTTTGAAGACAAGTCCAATCTCATATATTTCACGAACCTGAGAAAGGAGGGGTTTGTTCCCTAAATAGGTCTCTCAGTGTTTAGTTTAATGAGTCCAATGAAATCAAACTCAGTATCATTCATGTTTAGAGAGTCTAAACGAAGATGAAAGAAAAATCCAAAGGGTCCTTTTTCATAAAATTTAGTCTCCAGGGCCCGAAAAAATGTAAAATGATACCCGAGAGAAATCTTCCAATCATGATTAGCTGGAGTGTTCCTTTTTCGTAAATAGTCTGTCTGAACTTAAAAAGAGATAACCTACCATTGGAAAGATGACTCTTCAAATAATTTTATGAGTATGAAGAAGAAAAGTAATCGACAATATTTTCATATTTGGGGAGTCTGAAAAGAGTTTAAAGGAGACTTCATTAGGTTTCTTTTTCACGACGAGAAGTTTTTACGAGCCTGAAAAGAATCGAAAAAAGACTCGAAACTTTGATACTGAGTTCTAAGAGCATGACCAAAGTGTCAAAACAAACACTCGGGGACTTCTTCCATTTTCTAGAAGTGTGAAAAAGTAAAAAAGAAACTCCTCCATAGACACTATTGTTTATCTTTTTATCCCTGCAAGACCTAAAAAGTCCATTAGTCCCCTAAACATTTGAATAAATGACTTTATAAACTATATAAAAAGGTGTTCTCATATCACAATGATTTAAAAATATTAATAATAATGTGAAAGACCTAAAAATATATTTAAAATCCAATTGAATAGTAAAAACAAGTCATTTTACTATTTACCAATTTGTGAGCCTTTTGGAGCCAGATCTTCAGCTAGAGATTATAAGAGCATCAACCGTCCATTTTGAGTACCATCAGATCTAGGTAGATGCTAGCACCTTGATATTTCACTTTATCATTTCCATTTTTGCTTTGGCCAGGGTTTCAGGAGTCTTTGAACAATCCCTAAACGTAAATTGCGGGCACCGCTCCTGTCCCTTGCGGGATAGGCGGTTCCTGATAAAAACCGCCCCTTTTCAATTTCACTCAGGTGGTGCCACCACTCTGTCTACACAGAGGAAAGGTGATTCCATCCATGAGGTTGGAAAAATAAGTGGGAAATCCAAAATAAAATGTATTTGATGATTTTAATGATCGAATATGGTTTTGACTAGCTAATTTGTTATTTTTTGCAGGTTTTATCCTGTAAAAAATGGTTATATGGAAATAACGAAAACATGATTATGATGATGCCCTGGCCGAGGGAAATGTGGGTTGTATTGCTGCTTTGAGAGGTTAAGACCTCTTGAATTTTTTCTGCACTTCGAGCATGATATCCCATGAGAACCTGCTACAATGTATTCTGTGTATGTGGAACCCTGATCAGTAGTACTTTGAGGTGGGAGCTCATGTACTAACCATAGAGGTAGAATATATATACTTTCTGATAGGATTGTCTAGGCAGGGTGCTAATGTTTCGTTGAATGGTCCTCGAGGAGGGGATGTGACCACCCAGGAGCTGATAACTCATTATTACGTGCCGGGTACTAGGATTTTGGGGAAGAAGATCCCCATAAAGGCAGTGGTGGATGATACACTGCACACTGTCCTTTTTGTTATGTAGAGGTTGGCAGGAATCCAAGGGGCTCACTAGCCCTCTAGTGTACATTTATTGCATGCCATAGAATCTCTGGCACCCATTGTATTGAACTAGGAAGAGGCACTACATTCGGTTTTCAAGGACCAACAGAATAAATGTTGACAAGGGGAATTGAAAGAGTTTGGCTAGGGATCCATATTAGCTTGTTTCTTTTTCGAGCGGGTTCCCCACTTGAGGCCCTAAGTGATTTTTACAAAGTTGAGGCCTAGATACCCTCATATGTTGAGGTGGGTAGAGCTTATGGCTCGTACAGGAGGTGGCAGAGTTAAATTAAAGTACGATGCTGGATTTTTTCGTTGTTTAGATGACCAAATACTCATGATTGAGGATTACACATATGCAGGTACTGACTTCAGGGGTGACCCTGATCTACCACTTCCACCTGGAGAGCAGTGGGGGATATTGGTAAGAAACAAGATTCGAAAATGTTGATTTTATTTTTGTATTTTCATGTTTTATGTTTTTTATAAGTAGTAACAAGACCTAAATTTTCTCATGCAGATGTTGGTATGGCACGACTTGGGGGATCATCCCCAATGGACAAGAGAGAGGGAGCTCGGTTTGTTCATCAATGTGATGACTAGCTGGGAGAGTTATAGGAGAACCTGGAGAGGTTAACCCTAGACATACCAGATGCAGCCATTAATGGCCTCCCGATGAGGTACTAGAAGCACACTGCGGGAATGCCAAGCCATTTCAACCGACTGCTACGTAGAGTAGTACGGACTATCATGTGTTACCATGAACATCACTAGATGGTGTTCTGAACGATGTATTACTGAAAGTTGAGATAGCTTCAGTATTTTGTATGATGTTGTATTTTCCTGAAAGCCACTATGCTTCAGATGAGGTCTTGTGACCATTTTTGTAAAAACATTATATATATATATTATATATATATACATATATATATATATATATACATATAGATATATATACATATATATATATATACATATATATAGATATATATGTATATATGTATGTATATATATGTATGTATATATATATGTATATATGTATAT